>JASTWQ010000430.1:0-162837 GCA_035220615.1 Leptothorax acervorum | reverse complement strand
TTTATTGCAACAAATCATAATAAAAAATATACAGAGAAATTTTTTATGTGATCTTAATGTAATAGAGTAAAAATTGTACTAATCCATATTATAAATTAAATTTAAGGCTCCTGGATACTCAGCCGAGAACTTCGCGTTGACGGTGGCGACATCGGTAGAAATAAGAACTATAAGGCGAGAAAATAGCCATAAGGCGTAGAAAGTGGACATGTTGACAACTCTATTTGTATACAACAAAAATTATAATAAAAATTTATACTAAACATTATAATATAAGGAATGAAATATTAGCGGGGTACTAAATTAGTGTTGAAGAAATTCCGAACTTAGCTCGTAATAACGAACGAGCGTGAGAAATTTTAAATAGACGTTTGAAAGAGCGCGTGAAAATTGAATCACTTGGCTTTTGGAATAAAACGAAGCGGAGTAAGCACCGACCGCGTTTGGACGAGCGTAAGTGAAAATTCGCATTTCCGCGGCGAGAGGAACAATGGTCCCACCCCGGTAAAAGCATTTCGGCCGAAAGTGCACAAGGGTGATCGTTTCGCCCCTCTCTATTTTCGGTTTTCGCTCTCCCATCACCCATGACGTGTGTCACCCCGCTTACTTTCCTTGATTCTAAGCACCGCTATTGTTGACAACTTCCTCCGTAGTTGTCCTAACGGGACACTTTTCCCCCATTGCGGCCACACTTTTCGTTGATTCACCCGCGATTCAATTATTCGGCAATATTTAATCGCCCCTCTATTTTGCTCGAACGTAACACATGTATTAATGTAATCAATAAATACATTAACGTTATGCATTGATGTATACTAATGAGATAATTTCCAAACCATAATTCCCTTTTGGTTATGTTATTAAATCTGTGATTTGTCACAGTTTGTAATGATCTCAATCTGACTTTTTCCTGTTAAGAAAATATTAGCAAATAATAAATAAACTTAACAATATAGAATTTTTTTTACAAAAATATGAATAATTTGCTATATAATTTACTCTGCAAAATTGCAATTTCTAATTAATTTTTTATAATCTGATTAATTTATTGATAACATTATCCCAACAATTTCATTGAAATAAAATATGCGTCAATAAATCACTGCGTTTATGCATTTCAACGAACACGATGTCTCCAAAAGACAACTAGAAATTAATGCTCAAAATATCGTGAAGCGCAGTGCTAATTCGGGAACGCCCATGAGACGTCAGACGAAGATAATTAAACGACTCTTACGTCAATAAAAAAAGAGAAATTAGAGAACTAAGATAAGAGGTCTCCGCCTCTTCCTTTTCCTGGAAATTTCGTTCGAGACTTGTCCATTTAGAAAACGTAGAAAACTCTTATCGAGGCAACGATTCCATGCAATGCAGAAAAACCGATTAGTATGAGTTAGAAAATCGTTTTCATTGATTGACCACCTGCTTATCCTCCTTTCTTATCCTTTTTTACTGTCTCTCTCTTTCTCTCTTTCTCTCGCTATTTCCCTTCTTTCTCCAGGGCTCTTCCTCCCTCCCCCTCCCCCTATCCTCTCTCTTCCACTATCTCTCTCTTTTTTTTTCTCTCTCTCTTACGTAGGTACGTACATAACTAGCACATACATTTGTCCGCGTAGGCAGGTATATAAGTATGCGCTTGATCCGTTGCCAAGAAAACTCTACCTCGGTTCCACCTATCTCAAATCAAGTTTTCGATCATATTTTCTTGCCGCCAATATTTCCGCCTTGCTTCCCGCGTCCTACCGGAAAGCTTTACCCCGGCATATGAAACATCCTGCACCAATATTTCGGGCAAATAATCCCTAGTCACACAGCACGTGCTTTCTCGTAAATTCGAGACTCGAATGCAATTTTCGGACTTTCATTGCGTTTTCTATGCGCCTGATTTCCATTTCGAAAGTTCCCCTGCCTGATCGGTTGGAAATATTCGTAAAACTGTTGCGTAGTAAATTATACAGTCAATATATAACATGCACACATGCACGCGCGCACATACATAAAAAATCCATTATGTTAAATAATAATAAAAAATAATCATATTGCTATAACGAAAAATAAAATAAAGAAGCTATAATTTTAATTACTTTTGCAACACAATTCATAGTGAAATAAATTTCGCAAATTTTGGATTTATATAAATTGATAAATAGTTTTGTTCTTCAAATTTTTCTATATCGCATAAATTATGACAATCTGTACATACAATAAAACTTGTATGTTTTATATATATTCAAAATCATGTATATAATCGCGTAAATTTAGTTACTACACGCAATAGATTCCATCCACATACGCTCCCAGACATAAAGACAAATATAGTAGCTTTATTGTGGAACACAAAATCTACAGTGCATCGTAGGAATGTATATGCTATGTGGAAAATGTATACGCACGGCAAGCAGAGAATATTACGTTTACAAAGACAATGAGGCAGGCGAAAGCAAGCCGCAACCGAAACTCTATAGCGCCAACAATGTGTCAATTAATCCCAATCCCACACATTGAGGACACCTATGAGAATAACATCATCAAATCCCATTTTCGGAGATATAAAGATTGCACGTAATGCACTCTAGACTCGGATCTACACGTAACGCAAGACTTCCACCGGCACTCTCGTGACGTATAAAAAGAGAGAAAGAAAAGAAGGTGTGAGAGAAGATGGCATCTGTGATGGCATCAGCTTTATGCTTTATGGATGTAGCCTGTATCCGCACGTGACACTGTATGCCCGCGGACATGATGTATGTCCTTGTTTGTTCTATAAATGATAACGTCGCCTCCGGAGTTCTCAGGGTGTTCTTGTTCTCTCATAACATAGCGGACGATCAAAGACAAATTTGTTTCTTCTTGGCCATATATTCTTCTTGAAAGTAATCCATCGGTAGTACATAAAATAAGGTCCCTATATGTGTATTTATTACAGATCACACAACACATTTTATACTTTTGCTACGACACGCGAATGACATTGTCGTATATTAATTCGAAAATGGCGGAAATGATACTTTTATACCAAAAGTCCTTTAAGCTGTACGATTCTTTAGCATTTTAGATATAAAAGATAATCCATAAAAGATAATCATCTATCGTGTGCACTTCTATTTTGTATGATAAGTATTCTATTGTGTTTTATAACTAGATACTAAATACTATTTGAATTTTAAATTTAAATCTCCAGAATTCAGATTATTTGTATCTGGACAATCGAAATCTGTTTTTCCCGACAAAAAACATGTATACGCATCACAAACAGACGTGTTTTTTAGTATAAATTGATGAATCGTGAAAATATTTTGAAATGCTAACGGATTTTAACGGATTTAACTTCTTTGCGATGCATCTGGAAAGGTTATATATAAAAAGTAACAACACAACTCTGGAGAAAAGCCGTGTGTCGACGCTAACTTTATAGTCCAAGAAATTTTATAGTGCACGTATCACATAGAATCACGTTACTGTAGCAAAACTCGCATCCACGTTTGTTCCTCGGAGTAATAACGCTGAGCGACTCCCGACTTTATTTCGCACTTCCTTTTTCCATCTTATTCACGTTCACGAAAATAAAAGACGCAGCTACGTTAAATGAGTAAGACAAAAGACAAAGCTGTATTAAGGGTAACATAACCGCATGATATCCTTAGTAGGCTGCAATAATAATTCCCTTTGTGGAACGCGATAGTAAATGTGGAAGATATTTCGATACCAGTTACATAGAATAAATGATGAAAGGACTTTCCGTGAGCACTAAACTCGATCTATTAATTATTTGAGATTATAGCTCGGACGGCTATATAGCTCGGTTAAATTATATATGAGAACAAAGTACTTTTCGAATTATGCACTTATTCCGAGAAGATTCGTGCCATATTTAAATATAAAAGTTTTACTGTCGAAATAAATTTTCTATCATTGAAAGCTTTTATATAATTCGATAAAAAAAGAAAATTATTTAAATACGAGTTGAAATAAATAAATAAAGATTAGAATTTAAAAAATGTGATATTATCGTTATTATATGCGTCACCAAAAGTATCTTGAGAAAATTTATATGTTAAGCATTAATTTATGCCGTTTGTTGTTTCAGATCGAGAATAATGGGCCATACTATATACGGAATTACAATGGCTCTCGTGATTACGAGAGACAATCTACGATCTCTTTGATCGAGTTTAAAGTAGCAAACAGTATGTTTCGCAAAGGATACTTACATTTGCGCTGCACGGCCTCCATTTCAGACGTTTATCGAAAATCGGCGGACATTGAAATCTCCGAGGACATGCCGCGTATCGCATCCATCACCGGCGAATCACCACCGTACGGTCATCGTAAGTATGTACTCATCGACTTCGCTGTGCTACTCTCTATTCTGACCTTATCATTTTTAAAATCACCTTTAATCGCTGAGGAAAAATTATACTTTATACCTCCCTTTTTAATATAAAAAAATAATTCTATAACGTTTCCTGGATATTTTTACTAGTTAGTCATATGTCTATAATAATAAAATCATACATACAAAAAAAAAGTATCGAATTAAAAATTCTATACTCGCATATGCAACAATCTTTAATCTTCTTATAAGAATTTCAACTTTTTTTTCTTTTAATTATACAAATGACTTCATTCAGGCAAGTTTTCTTCGTTTAACGCAATATATATCGTATTTTAAGATTATAAATTGTTGTTATGTACAAGTATATAAGTCTTAATTTGACACTTCTTTTATTTTTGTACATCCATAAATTTTATTAAGAAAACATCGCAGGATCTAATTTCAATTAATCAATACTTACTGTGTCGAGTCTGGATATATCAGGCATTAAAGCAATTATTTTCTTTGTAATATGCTGACGACTTATCGTTCTGACTTATTCCGAAACTCCGGATTTTCGTATTACGATCTTGTCGCTCCGGTTCAGCGACGTGATAAAATACTTCATGCCTTGGGAAACGATATGAATACTGGATGAATTGTAGACGTTTTTTTCTTTTCTCTGTGTAAGTACTTTGTATATTTCTGGCAAGTTTTCAAGATACTCAGCATGGAAAGTTTTCAAGATACTTGCAAGCGAATAAATAGCTATCATCAAACTTGTAACGAACACGTAAGTTCGACTTACGTTACAAGCGTGTTTCCGTGAAAACTGATGTTTTTCAAACGAGAAACGAGGAGCAACGGTAAACAGATTCTATCAGAGTAGCGAGAATACTTTTTCATATATTGGCGCTTTCTCATAATATCGAATCAATGCAACATTGAGATAGTAATACGATCGTGTCATCTGCGACGGCAAGAAACCGTGGAACTAGAGCGAACATTAATTCGATATATCTGCTGCGATTGTGGCGTGATCGTCAAGCGTGTATACGAGTCGCGCGATATTATTGAACTGAACAAAGTTCATTGATCAAGCTAAATGGAACGACGCGAGTAGGCGTAAATTTCTGTGTGCCATATTTAAAGATAAAAGTTTTACTGCTCTTTCTGTGTGCAAGTGGCAAATCGACCGAGTCACGCACTTCGCTCTCAAAGTTAACGAGGCACAAAGTCTGCCATGCTTTTTCATCCTTTGTCTAGCAATACAAAGGTTTCTATCAAATGCAAAATTACTGAATCACAAGACGAGAAATGCATTCGAGAGACGAAACGAGAAGCGTATTCGATTGCAACTTGCAACGTATAATGGCAACTCACAAATGCGACACGAGTGTAATATTGATAGTGCAAGTTCAGCTCTGTATCGTTTGTATGTTTTGATTTTCAGGCATTTTATGAAATATATTATGCAATTTCCTCCACCCATCGTGGTTCTCATGGCAAATATTTAATCGCGAGATACGATTGCGCGGCCAACAAAACGCGACAACTCTTGGAAGGAACGTTTATCGAGGCAAGTGTAATAAAGCTATAACAGCAACAATAACATTTATGGTTCCGCGACCCCACGATGTGCAATCTTTTACGTGAATCACGTCGCCCAACGACAGTTATGTGCTCCTCGCAGCCGTATCAAGTCGGTCGCCGAGGAACCGTATATGGCTATGATTGTTCCAGCTGAAAAAGCATAGCTGTTATCCAGTTACAGAAAATGGTCTCGCATTCGTCTTCCCGATCGCATCACTCCACGCGACGCGCCTGTCACTCCGATTTAATGCGTGTCTTATTTCCAACCCCCGTCGGGCATGCAGCCGCACGTAAACGCCATTGCTAGAGCAAATTCGTTCCCCTTCGAGTAGCGGGAGGGATGAATCACAGTGATATCTTTCGCCGTGAACGTATGGGTCAGCGATCCCCACGCCTTTGTGTAATAAAGCAATCAATAATACAAAAGTGGCGTCAGAGAGCTATACCAAAAATTCTTTTCGCGTACAATTTCACAGGATTATATTGAATCACTATCGCCGTTAAAGCTAATTTATTATACAGGGTACGTTGCATCTTGTGATTTTCAATCGCATCTAAGAACACCTCCGGAAAAGTATCATGACGACGTTAGGAAGTTGTGAGGATGCTCCTTCCTGCCGGCAGAGATTTAAGGTTGATAAAGGACTGCACTATTTTTCTAAAGATTTTTAAATTACCAAGCGGTTTATAAATAGGGGATTATAGCGGGACGGTAGCGCGCCGTGTTATACACACCATATTTTTTCATGCACGCACACAAAGCTGCGAAACTTTCTGAAGATCCTTCGCCGCAAAACCATTAATCAGTGATGAAAAGGGAGTGGGGCGGGTAAGGCCGAGTTACCAAGTTATTTGATTGACACCATAAAGATCGTTAATAGCAAGAGTGTCATCACTGCCATCGTATCAGCGCGAGTGGCGTACACATTTATCACAATGTCGGTAACAGCAATTTACACAAACACAGGTACGTGGAGATATTCCCCGTTCGCGTAATTCAACGATGATTAAACTGCGCCTCATTACAAGAGGTAACAAAATGTAATTGAAATCGCTTGTTGGCCGATATCGATCGCGCCTGTCAGCGCCTATTTATCTGTATAACAGACGAGAGCCATTCTTCGCAGAGCCATTTTTATGTAAAATATATCCAAGAGAGTTTGAGTATTAATTAAAACTCCGACGCGAATGAAATATCTCAGTGGCGGCGCATCGCGCGTTTTATCGCATGATAATATCACGCGTGACAAATATTAAATAATAAAATAAGAACAACGCAACCGATTATGACGCAGGATTATTTCTATGGTGTAAAGATCCGCGCCGCGGAGACCAGCTATTTCTCTCGCCTCTGAAATTGTCGGCTTACTTAAGTCCTGCCCTACTCCGCCTCTGGCGCTATTAATCAATGAGGAATTCAGCAATTAACGCTCCGGTTTTATAAACGTGTCGCCGGAGCTCTCACTATTACACGTGGCGTGTGTACAGGACTAAGTATTTATGGAAGCACTTTAAAACATTAGTTTGTATTTATTTTATCCATATATAATTCTGCGATGTACCGCGTTTATTTAAAAAGTATAAAAAATCGGCCAACATAGCGATGTTGGCGCAAATCGACTACGTATAAATATAAAAGAACAAAGTAGTTGTGAACGATACAACGTAAAGTTACGTACAAAGACCAAATACACCTAAAAGTTTCTCACCGTTATAGTAAGATTTATCTCCCCCCCTACTTCCTCCCAAAGAAACTATTAAATACACTTATGTCGATATCCTACGTCCCCGAGAAATCGGTCGTTGCTGGTAAAATCAATCCATATATACCGGGGCTGCACACTCTCGTCGACGCTAACCGTAGATCAACTTGACGAATTCGGGTCGAAACCTTTGTCCTGAATACACACACCCACACACCGAGGAGGAAAAATCTACCTTGGAAGCCTGTGTAGGTCGCGACAAGGGCGAATCGTTTACGAGCGACCGGATAGTTCCTTCGGGAAGCGGCGGTTCCTAGTAAAGCGCTCTTTCACGAAGAAGCGAATGAGGAACTCGCGTTTACGATTTACGTCGTTACGATTACAGGAGATTTCACGGGCTGGAGCCGCCCGACAATATCCGTACGAGGAGGCGCGATAAAACTGCAACCGGGCTATATCGCTCGGGGAGATCGGGGATTTCATCCACGCAGACGGCGTCGGTACCTACTTTCGGTCGCCGATACCATCACTCCGCACTAAAAGAAGCGTAAACGTGGCATTAGGACTAGCGCGAGTGTGCGCCCGCACCATTCGCTACCCCGTGCGCAATATACGCGCCGCGACGCCTTTTACCTCTTTTATACCATCACTGCGACGCTGACGTCGCTTTCTCTTGGCAGAGAACGACATGAAATCTACTAAAATCCCGCGTTCTCGAGCCTGAACGCTTTTCTCTCCCATGAATCGATCATTGGACCGCGAAAATAAAGAGATCAGGCTGTCTCAAGTCTCAAGACGAACTTCATTCGAGTTTCTTTACGGAATTGCGATTACAAATATGATGTGACGAATATCGAATTAACTATCAAAATATATTTATTAAACCGTGTGATGTGTCAAGAACAAGATTTTAGATTAGTTTTTTAAAACGTGATTATAAGCACGGTATTAAGTTTGTGGCGAGCTGTCTGTCTTATGATGTTATTCTAACAATAAGTACTTATTTTCGATATACCGTGGCCAAAGCACGGAACAGTTTTAATAAATTACAGCAAGGACAATAAACTGTCTTTTTGTATTATACCTAATAAATGTTGCATCGTTGAATAGTTGATATCTAAAAGATCGTAGGAGAAAATAAGGATTTACAGCCTTACATGACTATTTTTCGAAATTATAATACCTACTTATTTACTTTCTAAAAATAAATAAAACAAAAAATACTCTTACAATTCGGTCGGGCTGGATCTTGGTAGCCTAATAATAATATTTTTGTGTGAATTTTGTATACTTCTTTCAACTCAGCAAATAGCGCGCCAATTAATTATCGATCTTGAAACGCAGCTTCCCGTTGGAACAATAAATCCACATATTTAAATTGATTAATCGATTAAAAAAGAAATACTCTCTTTATTGATTTCATATATTTTACAAATAACTTTAAGTATAGAATTGCTGACGTACAGTTATAAATAATTATAGATAACAAATGGTGATAGAATTACAAACAATTTAAAACATAAAAAGTTGCTGGTGCGTAGAATCTTTTTGTGAAGATAGGATTAAAATTAGATACAATCCTTATTTTATAAGTTTTGTAATTTTAAGAATGTAAAACATTATTGCAATTTTTTTAATGTTAAATTTTTTAATAATGATATATTTAATTATTGATTAATTATTATTTTACGTATTTAAGAAATTGATTGTATCTATTGAGAAATATGTGTTATAACTAATAATTCGGCTTATTACAATTTTTAAACACGTTCCTTACTTTTAGCAAAGATATATCACAAATCCGAGATGCGTTGGCGAGTGTATTTGCTTGACTGTAGTACGTACAGGTGGACTCGTATCTCCGAGTTCGAAATAGTTGCTGTGTTGACACTGTTTGGCCGTGAAGATACGAGCAAATGTAACGGAAATTGTACTCGACGTCATGTACGTTCTTGAATTATTTATAAAGCAACTACAAAATAGCAAAGAAAATGAACAAGAAAATCTCAACTATTGTATTATCAACAGATAAATAGATTGACAGCATAAATTTACAGCAAAGTACATCTCTTGAAAATGTTTTGTATTATTTTAAATAAAAAAGAAAATTGTTACATATCTAATTTTAAATTTTAAAAATTTGGGTATTAAATTTTTTAAATTAAATTATATATCAACTTTTCTAAGTCTTTTTGTTTTTATAAATTTTTAATTATTACAAATAATTTTTTATTGATTAAAAATCCAGAGATTTAAACAATGCTTTTTAATATTGAGTTAAAAAATTACAAAGTAGATCCTGAAAATACGTCTAAATACCAAAACGCAGATAAAACTTTAATAAATATAAGTCGATTAATAAATCAACAGTGAATCGATATGATTGAATTTAAAATAGGGAGACGAGAAAGGGGTGTCTTGTATGCGAATAAAAGAGAAGAATATATCCGCAGCGATTATAATTCATAAATCGTAGTGAGTTTCGAGTCGAGTCAAGCAATCGCACATATCCGTGGCTCCCTTTTTCCGATAAATTTGCATATCCGGTTGCGCTGCTGGCTCACGAAAATTTGCATGGCCGGCCGTGTAACCAGGTAATGGAATTGGTATGGCAGTCTATAATCCGCATTGAGATTGACCGTTTGCTCAACCCAAAAATCAAGCGGTCTACCCCCTACGATCGATAGGGTAAAGGTGCCTATTATGAGATACCATTTTTTAAAAGCTTATATTTTTTTAAATTTTAACTTTTAACTTAAAAGCTTTACGTGTTTCTGTAGCTAAAACATTCAAGTTTTACCAGTAAAGTGCAATAACGGCTGAAGTACGTATTTTATTTTCTATGATTCTTTTTCCAGACTTGCAGAATTTGCCTGTTTAAAAGAAGGTATTACATTATGAAACAGTGGGGTTTTCTAAAGCCCGTATCAGATTACCGACTGCAAATGCCGAACCGAATTGCCGACTCTTAGTAGAGACCCATTACAATGACTGGATCAATGCCGAGTGACTTGATCAGCCAACTCGCGTTTAGATTGAAATCTATTTTTCAAGTTGGCAGTCGGTCGGCCTTTGCAGTCGGTAGTCTGATACGGGCTTAATATGAAATGGTATCTCATAGGAAACCAAATAAAGAACACGCTTAAAATATTAACAATAGATATGAAGTAATATATAAGGTATAATATGAGGTATCTCATATTGAGAACTACACAAATCATAAAAACGTTGAAGCTATGCATGTAACCTATCTAATGTTATGACCAAACACCAAAGTACAATGGTTATACTTAACGTTAATAACATGTTAAACATGAATATCAAAACATTGCTATTATATTGTATTGTTTACAAATCTTTAAGGTAGCACATTGAAAAATTTTGATAAGCGGCAAAAACAAACTCTTCGTATATACAACTGTTTACACGCGCTACGTGGCTGCCACTAACATAACATTTGATGATCATCCGTTACCAAAGTGAGGCAGTAACATATATTTAAATAAAAAATATACGTGTGGCCTCCACGCGCGGCAGAAGTGAAACTTCTTAGCTGTGAGGAATAGGATAGTATCTCATTTATAGTATCTGAATTAATGCCTATGTAATTCAGAAATCAACTTTTAATTATAAATTAAAGCCAATGCAATTCACAAATAAAAATTGATTCGTGTATTGAAACCTGTATAGTAGTAGTAGTAGTAGCGAAGTAGTGGGTGGTTCTATTAAAGTCCCTGACGACACCTAGATCGTTGTGATCCATTGTATCTCCCCACTCTTTTATTAGCTAGGTGCTTGGAGCCAGTCTAGAACCTAGTACCAGGTTTACCAGATCTGACACCCTAGCTCTTTCTAAATCCTGGGGACTTAGGTACATTCGTCCCCAGGTTTTGTATCTTTTGCATATAAGTGCCGGACAATGACACAGTATATGCACGCTGTCTTCTTTCTCGTCCCCACATAAACGGCACTCCTTCCGTTCTTCGAGTCCGAGATTGAATAGGTGTGCTCTGAGTAGCGTGGAGTGGCCTGTAAGCAGCTCCACTGCCGCCCTCAGTCTCTGTTTATTCAGCGCCAGTAGTTCTTTAGCCCTACTTGGCCTGATGTTATTCATCAGGATCTTGGCCTGGCGGCAGGTCTTGGTTGCCTCCCACCTGACCAAGTGCTCTCTATCCAGACAGCACCTGATGTCCTTTTTGCCTACTGCAAAAGGAATTCCTGCCACTTGGCCAGATGGTGCCTCATTTGCTCCCTTCTTGGCCAGTGTGTCTGCGAAACCTGTATAACTCACAAATCAAATTTTAATTATAAAAGTGAAGTTTCAGGTTATGAGAAAAATTTGTCTATATATATATAATTATATGTATATAAATGTAACAGTTGGCAACAGTTGGCCCATATATAATTATATATGAGCAAATTTTTCTCATAACCTGAAACTTCACTTTTAAAATTAAAATTTGATTTGTGAGTTATACAGGCTTTAATACACAAATCAATTTTTATTTGTGAATTGCATCGGCTTTAATTTATAATTAAAATTTGATTTCTGAATTACATAGGCATTAATTCAGATACTATAAACGAGATACTATCCTATTCCTCACAGCTAAGAAGTTTCACTTCTGCGGCGCGTGGAGGCCACACGTATATTTTTTATTTGTAAATTGCATCGGTTTTAATTTATAGTTAAAATTTGATTTGTTAATTACACAGGCTTTAATTCAGATACCATAAACTTTTTGTGACGGACTTTCGTGACGGACTTTCGTGACAGACTTTCGTGACGCGCCCGCACCGATTCACTCCCATTAGAAGTTTGAACATTTCGTGACGGACTTTTGTGACGGACTTTCGTGACGCGTCCGCACCGAATCACTCTCATTAGAAGTTTCAACTTTTTGTGACGAGCTTTCGTGACGGACTTCCGTGACGCGCCCGCACCGAATCACTCCCATTAAAAGTTTCAACTTTTCGTGACGGACTTTCGTGACGGACTTTCGTGACGGACTTTCGTGACGGACTTTTGTGACAGACTTTCGTGACGCGCCCGCACCGAATCACTCCCATTAGAAGTTTAAACTTTTCGTGACGGGCTTTCGTGACGGACTTTCGTGACGCGCCCGCACCGAATTACTCCCATTAAAAGTTTCAACTTTTCGTGCGGATTTTCGTGACGGACTTTCGTGACGGACTTCCGTGACGGACTTCTGTTACAGACTTCCGTTACAGACTTCCGTGACGGACTTCCGTGACGCTTCCGTTTCGAATCACCCCCCGCGCCTAAAGAAGTTTCACTTCAAAAAGTGGTCGCGTTTGCAAAATAGCGTGGGGTCTCATATTGGGCACCTGTCTCATATAATAAGCACCTTTACCCTATCGATAATAACGTGCACGCGGTATAACAATATGGTAGAGGTCAGAAGATTAGAAAATCCATCGCATCCATATTCACTCAAGCAAAACCAATTAGACATAGGGCGCATATATAAGAAAAAGAACTTAAAATAAAAACAATTTGTAATCTGAAACAGATGAAAGAACGACATAGGTATACGCAAAATAAGGAGATCAGTCCGCACTTTCTATGTTGCGAACATTGTAGTTAACGAGATCGTTGTCGTCACACAAATAATAACCAATTCTCGTTGAATATTTCGTTTGATATTCCAGAAATCCCTTTACCCTGTGAAAGAATCAGAGGAAAAACTTGAATGCATAATCAAAAATGTACCCTCAAGAACCCAATACGCTTCTCGGAAATTCCAATCGAACGATATAAACAACGAGCAGATTTGAAATTCTGCTGTATCCGTGTACAATCATTTCCGTGAAAGCGAAATGCCAGCAGATAGTCGTTAATATTCATCTCCGACTGCCGGCGGCTCTTTAGATTCGTTCTGTCCTCAGAATTGGAAAGGAATCGCAGCTCGATACGTCTCGAATCCAGTAAGAAGACAGCTCGCGCCTTTTTTTTCGTCTTCGTGCTCCGAGAACCCGCCCTCGTCCTTTTCCTGCAAGAAATGGGCTCGCCTCCACCCCATTGGCAGGATATACGTTTCGCATTATCGATGCGAAGCGAGTTTGCAGCCGCGCTCTCGAAGGTATCCCGGAATAGTAAGAAGTAAGCACCCCCGAGCGTGCGCGCAAATGTTGAAGTCTGCAAAGTGAGGAAAGATCCGCCGAAGAAGTGACGGAAGAGTGCGAAGCGAAAGTTGGACACCGTGGGAAGGAAGGAAAGGCATTACAGGAGAAAAAGAGACGCGTGGAAAGAGAGTCTCATCTCTACGGCTCTATCCGTGAAGAGATTCGCTTCGATTAGTTATTAATAAGTAAGTTGGCGACGTAAGTTTCATCCATGCTGAGCTTCGGATTTCGCTTCTTGGACGTTTACGGAAAGTTTCTTCTTATTTCAATATCATTATGTACACTACAAATCGCAAAATACTGCATTAGAGAAGTTCAGCGAGATACGGGAGTAGTGAGAGTTACGCCCTTTCTTCCGCGTAGCATTAGGGCCGCCATGACACTAATACTGCGCACTGCAAAATGTAATAACGATGATAAGAAAGAGGAGACAAGTGTCAAGTTATCTATTAATGATACGCTCTACGGAAATTACTTGAAATTTCAAATTACGTCACAAGACGAGGAACTGTGTAAGACTGTAAGGTGTAAGAGTATCGCAGAGAAGCATGAAAATGTAGTCTTGTCATTATACCTCGATGAAATGTGCGCTAATACGAAACGCTTCGATGAGCACCATAGTTGCTCAATTTGCTAACTCGCACGGAAGCGAAGGAAAACAGACAAAGCAGAACCCTCTTGCTCATTATTTCAACGAGTTTCTGTACGCAGACTTCCTGTTTATCTGCACATAACAGATAAGTCCAAACAGATATACCATTCACATTGTTTGCACGATAAATTATTATAAATTTATATTAAAATAACTGATATAATTTATTATACACAGCGGACATAAAAATTTATAACAAGTACATTATTAATTTCGCCAGTGATAATTAACAAGAATTTTTTTAAATCGACTTTAACTGGCAATATTCAATCATCTTTCCGAAATGAACGTTAAAAAACTGCGAGCCGACCAGATTTGTCAGATTCACACAGCACGTTTTCAGATCAAATCGAGACGATAAATTCGACCATGGATTTTGGTCAATTTAAATAGTTTTTAATTTATATTGCAAAAAATATTACCTCAGCCAGGGTTCGAACCTGGAACCTCCCGCATTCCGTTCTTGTTATAAAAATTTACGTCATATACATATGTATAATAAAGAACCTTTAATTTTATATGGGATATTGTTTAAATATTCTATTATTTCTCTAATGTTGGAGAATGTAAAGAATAGAGTTAAGGAATGCTCTGTCTATATTCTCAAAATATTATTGGTTTAAAATAGAAACTTTATATAAATCTTTTATAACGATTAAACCAGTTGGATTCTTAATGAGATATATTTTAAAATATGCGAGATGCTCGAAACATCCAAGTTATTAAAGAGATTATATTTCGATATCGCGTTAAAACTAAAATTGAGATATACTTCTTTCAAGACTACCAAAACATCAAACACATAAAATTTAAATTAAGTATTGCATAGAAAAATATTCCCGATGAAATTGTACGGTTTTACTTGACTAATAATAATTTAATTCTTTATTTTGACTATAATTGTTAGAAAAACATAAGTGACTTTTCTACAGGTTGCTCCAATTTTACTAGTTTTTTTAAACAAGTGTTTTATATACTTTTTTATTTATTAATTATATTATTAATTACTTTTCATATTAATTTACTCAACATCAATACAATAGAAGAATTATAAATCAATATTTATGCGCAAAGCATTATATATTTGCTCGTTATAAAATAATTTTTTCTTATTAAAAAATACATATAAATAGAATGATTCTTATGAAAATAATTACAAACATATGTATCTAACAATAAGAGTAATAAAATACCTACATTATGTCTTTATTGTGTATCTAAAAATAAGAGTAATATACAATACATTATGCCTTTATTGTATTTTATTACATATGTGAGAGCTAATAGTTTTCAAGTTCAATCTGACTCGAAAGCAACTGCAATAACAACAAGATTTTGAAAAACTTTATAGTCAAATAATTTAAGTTACCAGTATCTCGCTAATATGGATCAGAGTACCTGATTTATCTTAAATTTTGTACATTTTAATTACACTCAAACAATCATTCCAAGAAAAGTTTTCTCATAAAATTGTATATTAAATTGTTAAAAGCTAAAGACTTATCAAATGAATTATCACAGTTTGCACATGTATTTTATTATAAACTATTTAAACTATATATCTATCCTGGAATGACGGAATCTGGAAATAGTTTCTTAAAAGAAACCAAAAATTTAAAAATAACATATGTACATTTTTTTTATGATAACAGCCTTTGTTGAAGAAGTTGTCTAAAACAGATGACGATTTGCATTTACTTGTATTTTCTAATTAATAATTTAACGCAAAAAATATAAAACATTAAAGAAATATGATAAATAAATAATGTATTACTCACTCACACATACATATTACTTGCGTCATGCTTTTTTTAGATTTCTTATACCTCCTCTCAGGATGTCAGAGCTGTCGCACTCATACATCACTGGCGAGTAATTACGATCGCGCGCGGGCTAGTTATGAAAATAAAGTATCTCGAGCGATACTTCGGACGGCCGGCACTCTAAAAAACAAGACGCGACGAACCGTCCGCGGTTTGCTTATACACGTCAGTGACGATTTGTCGTGAAAACAGAGGCACTATCCACTGGATAGTGTCCAGTGCATGAAATGCGCAAGCCACATTAGAGCCATTGAACAACTCGTGGTAATGCAATGTCTCTGGTACGGTCGCTTCCCCGTCGTTAGGTTTTCAGATCCTCGGGATACTGAACTCTACCGCCACGTTAAGGTGTACCCGCGGGAAAATATGCAAGATACATATATGAATGCAAATGGTACCATAGAAGCAATTATCACAAAACAATAATTTGTAATTTCGGTAAATATACCGATCAGGGGACCATCCCCCGATGACCTTGACCTTGACATATTTTGTCAAGGTCATGACCCTGAGTGACCTTCAAAAGTTTTTAGCCGTCGCTCGTTGTTTGTTAAAAAATTAAGAACAAAAAAAGTTTGACGAATATAGCAGTTATTTTGAGTACTACAAGACATGAACGACTAATATGTATGTGGAAATAATACATGTATGAACGAAGGAATTTCATTTAAAGCAGCGAATCGTTGATATATTGAACAGTCTTTTCGTTAAAGCAGTGAATAGAGAGTGTGTTCTTCAACTTACAAAGCACATACTTGTAAAGCGCGTCACTAACCCATAGGTTGATGACGCGCTTTACAAGTATGTACCAAAAAAAAAAAAAAATTTTTTTTTGGTGGGGAAAATTATTTAAAGCAGTGAATTTTTGGTATATTGAAAGGAAAGTTATTTAAGGCAGAGAATAGTTGGTAACTTTCCTTTCAATATACCAACAAGTCACTGCTTTAAATAATTTTAAACCTATAGGTTAGTGACGCGCTTTACAAGTATGTACCAAAAAGAAAATTTTTTTTGATGGGGAAAATTATTTAAAGCAGTGAACTGTTGGTATATTGAAAGGAAAGTTATTTAAAGCAGAGAATAGTTGGTAACTTTCCTTTCAATATACCAACAAGTCACTGCTTTAAATAATTTTAAACCTATAGGTTAGTGACGCGCTTTACAAGTATGTACCAAAAAGAAAATTTTTTTTGGTGGGGAAAATTATTTAAAGCAGTGAATTGTTGGTATATTGAAAGGAAAGTTATTTAAAGCAGAGAATAGTTGGTAACTTTCCTTTCAATATACCAACAAGTCACTGCTTTAAATAATTTTTTCCACCAAATTTTTTTTGTTTATAACTTTTTAATAAATAATGACCGCCAGCTAAAACTTTCTGAAGGTTACTCAGGAGGGTGACCTTGACAATATATGTCAAAGTCAAGGTCGTTTATGCCTTTCAATACTCAAAATAACTGCTATATTTGTCAAACTTTTTTTGTTAATAACTTTTTAACAAACAACGAGCGACGGCTAAAAACTTTTGAAGGTCACTCAGGGTCATGACCTTGACAAAATATGTCAAGGTCAAGGTCATCGGGGGATGGTCCCCTGATCGGTATATTTACCAATAGTTTTGTATCTCGAGAGAAATAAAGTTATGTGATTTTAATAAGTCAAGAGAAATCGTGTGATTTTACTAAATCGTTAAAGTAAATTTTAATTACAAATTAATTAAGGCTAGCTACACGCGCACTAATTGTCAGAATACGATTTGTATTAATTTTTCTCTGATATAAGTTCATGATATCTTGCTTTTAAAAGTTCTTTATCTGAAAATAAATTTTGTAGATTTTTTATTAAAATCATATTAAAATGCAAGTACGTTACGCAGTTATGTATAAAATACATAATCTTTATATTTGTTGGCTATTGAAACACAATAAAACGAAATAAATTTTATATCGTACACCTTTATATATTATACGTACTTAATAGTCATGTTAATATTGATCTATAAATGCCGTATACTTAATTGACGGAAATCCTACTTATGATGAATTCATTAACGCTTATCAATTATATACCACTATGTGGTACACAATCATGTGTTAATATGCACCTTGGTTCATGATTATTTATATGAGAATAAATAACGCTGTGAAAAATGTTACCGGAAAAATTATCATATTAATGGGATATATTTCGCAGTAACTTTTTGTAATTCAGATTAGTTACAGTCTTTTTACGTAAGAACGCAATTAGTTTTTCGATTCCGGTGAGACGCGTTTCTGAAACGTATTTCAAATTTACGTTCTTCGATACAAGAGTTAGTCATTATATTGATTCCCCGGTTTCAATCAGCAGGATTTTTTCTTCTCGCATAAACGTTTTATTTGCATGCAAATAATGGCGTCTGTGGCGCATTTCCGGCCCTTTGTCTTGCTTTACCATCGGTTCAGGTGCAAATTCGCGACAGTATAATTCCATCGACTACAAATTGCGTTGAGCCGGCAAATACGGAAGCGTATGATATTCGTATATACAGATTATCCCAATCTTTTTTTTCTTTTACAATTTCACATCCAACAATTCTTTAACCAATTTCAAGTTGATTCTCCTCCAACGAGAATCTAATTGTACACTATACTACTTCTTCAGAAATCTTTAATATTCAACGTAATAATATGTATTTATAAAATGTGTCTCTTATATTGTGGTATTAGAAATTAGGATTCGCGAGACGGGACGGAAAAGGTGACTTGCACGTTACGATAATAATAGCTTTTATTCGTCCAGGTACAATTGTGTTGTTGTTTTGGCGACCGGCGATCGACTGACTCGTCTCGCGCTTCGACGGTTGCTCGACATGTCCCCAACACGCTATTTGTGACATATAATCACGTGTTTAATGAACGATGTAGAACGATGTAGAACCTTCCGGATCCCACAATATAATAAAGCAGAGAAAGTATGTAATCACTAATCCGTAAAAAATGTAATTCAAGCAATAGATCACTGCAATAGATCACTGCCAAAAAGAGGGGAAAAAAGGGAAAATATATATAGAAGATTTTATATAAACTGCGTGGGGGAATGCACGATGAAATCTGCATGTTTTGACAATCAGAACGAAACGGTTTCAAGTATCTCGCGGATTGGCAATTTGATTAAACGTGGAAATGAGTTATCAGAAATGGAAATCAAATTTCGAAGCAGGAAATGGTAGATACGATCCAAAATCGACTAGTAAGTTCGTTGCGAGCGTGACGCAATATATCCCAGTTAATCTGATTGTGTGATCATTCTTCGCGACAATCACATGTTGTAAGCATTAACTAGATCATGCACTGCAGCTATGTAAAAGAAAGGAAAGTTGTCGAGGTGTTACTAATTTTCACGATTATTATCATAGACTTACATAGATAGACCTGCCCCTGCCGTAAGAGGCAGCGTGGCAACATATGTATACGGTGCAGACATATAAGCCTTTCTGGCGTTTAGAAGAGACAGATTTACCAGAAAGCATCTAGAAAGGCTACGTCTGCACCGTTTACATATGTTGCCAAGCTGCCTCTTACGGCAGGGGCTGATAAATCTATGATTATTATAAATAAAGCAACGATCCACCATAAAGCAACTTACATATATACCTGTAAAATTTGCAATTACCTCTGCACTGAAGTTCCACTCGAGCAATAAACGTGTTGTTGCGTCAGACGCCATGTCCTCAAAAATTCTAATGGCTCGTTTAATATACAATAGCCGTAAGTTTGGGTACGCAATAAGACAAAAGCAGTAATCACTATATATAGATATATAAAATTATAGACAAGCAATAATTAACAAAATGGAAAAAATATGCCTTGCGTCGACACGCACCGCACGCACGCACGCATCACTGCGTGATGTATCACCGTCCGTGTCCTTTGTAGCATCGACGACAACTACGCTCGCCACACGCCGCGCCGTCGATGTTCTTCTTTTTTATTTAAGCGCGCACATTTCGATCGACAGAAACAAACGCTTATTGTGCCATACCTAAATGTATAGCTCACATATCAATTCTTCTGATTTCCGTACAAATATCGTCATGTTTGTGCTGCGTGAAACATATCAGTTAGCTGGGATAGCTAACTGTATGTTGCTAAATAAAATGATTGTGACAGATATGCATAGTTTGCTACCACATCAAAACATTAGTAACGACAGCAAATTTGTTAGTTACAGCAGCAAACGCTGTTGCAGCAAACCACAATTAGCTATGCTAGAGAATTATTTTTTTTCCGTGTACTTGTAATTATCTGATTCAGTTTGCTACGGTTTTGTTATTTGAAAATTTCTGTTTTTTAAATTGCAATTTTTTTCCAATACACGTGTTTTAAACGTTTAATTGTTTTTAATTGTGCGGATTTTTAAATTAAACAATTAAATTTGCCGATCTGCATAGAGACGTGGTTTACCGAAGTAAGCGAATTGTAATACTTACAATTTTGCAGAATGTCTAATTTGCTATTATAACGCAATAATGATTAAATGGGGCATTGCTTTGCGGTTTAATTGAGTAATGGGTTAAGCACACACAGGTGCAATTTACCACGAGTTAAGTGAACCGTAACGAAGGTAGCCCATCGAATGAAGTGCCTCGGAGATCGATTGACGTGAGGAGAGCGAACGTGTCGTTAACAAAGTAATTTTTCAAACGAGCAAGCATTATTCCCGAGTTAAGCCGATGAGGGGGTTTGTCGAACGTGCACGTCGGCAAAACAAATGGCTATTCGGCGCATATAATTCTCCTATATTCTGTTTACAAACTGCATTGTGTAGGTGCACTATGTATATGTATGTACGTCAGACGGAGAGGCAGAAATTATATTCCGTATCCGGCATTTCAAATGAGATAATTTCCCGTGTGCGATGTGAGACGTCGTTATTCTCATAATTAAAAGTTGAGCACCTATAACTTGCAACGGCTCTATAATTTTCCTAATTATTCCAGGAGGCAAGTTTTCTTTGTGGCCATGCATACCCGATCGTTGACCTCTTCCACCTATTTAGTAATATTCAATATTTCACGTGCTTCGCGAATAATCCTGACGAGTCCCTGCTCATAAAAACTTTATTCGCAGACGTGCACGTCGCAATGACATCGCCCTGTATCTCAGATAAAGTAGAAAGGTGATATCCGTTAAGTTCGCAGCGGTAATGCGAAGAAAACTTACGTTTCTACTTGGTATACTTTCTTAAAAATTGATGCTTTTACCATGGACACAGTAGAACCGATGGAACTCGTGAAAACTTTTCTATTTCGTACTGGAATAACGTTAACCTGTTTTACCTAATATCAATAAAGTTATAACACATTTCACAGATTATTCTCGTGAAAAAGAAAAAAAAGTTATATAATATATAATTTTTAAAAAATCGAGTTTTATAGAAATAGCTAAATCTTTACGTTCTTTCTCTCATATTATTTTTAAAGAACGCAGATCTGTCTTGAATCTAAATTGTGCAATGACGTTTGTCTTATATGTATAGTACATAAACATCTAATTTTTTGAAGAATCATCAAAATTATTTTCGATTATCTATAGATACGATATTTTCTGACTTACTAACGGTCGCTGTTCAAAGCAGGAGACCCGATGGCGTGTGGCGAAAGCATGAGGAAAATACAAGTTGCGATGCACGTACAACGAAGAGTCGTAAACCATCAGCCGTAAAGCCCAAGCATTTACGGACGCGTCGCACACTGGAATCAGTCTTTTCACGAGAAACTTTTTCACACCGCACTCACAGCTACAACATTTCATTCAAAAAAATGGCAGATGTGATAATGAATTAAGGCTGAATTTGTCACAAACGCTACAATATATGCATAAACATTTGAGTAAAAATACGTATTGTACGAAAATTTTAATTGGGACTATAAAATTTATTTATTTTCTGGTTTGCTTTCTCTTAACCATATATAGAATAAGAGATACTGCACAATATGTTACGATGTAAGTTTCTACTTATTGTTAGTTCGATCTTGAAATTATATTAATTTAATTATTACAAATCTGTTATCATCAAATTTACGATGAGAAATATTTAACGTGAAAGTTTTTTATCAGTAAAATGTGTTTATTACAAAACGGATAAACGGCGAAATAAAGTGATATCTAATTGGATTAAGAACCTATAGTGCAGATTGCGATGTCACTTGCAGTAGTACGGTTGAGATCAAGTTGGATCTTATCGTTCTCTTGTCCAACGTAATAACGAAATATAATAAATAGCATCTTGTTACCAGCTCTGGCAAACCTCCAGGCTGTTGCCGACATGAATCGTCGTCGAAGGCCATAAAAGGAATATCAGCTCAGGGAACAATAACATTTGACCTAATCGAAAATATAATGAGAGAAAATAATACATTAGCAGATATTTATATTAAAACAATTAGAATTTAAAATGGAGCATGCATATTTTTTTCGAAGTAAAATCGTGAGCAGGCTAAAACGATACAACAGAAACACTGTTATTAGTGTAAAACTATCATTTTATTTTAATACATCTCTGCAGTTTTACGTGTTTTTATGAGAGCCTAAATACATCTTACAATTAGAAATATTTTCTCTTTTCTGACATTGTGTGATATATACAGCTAAATTGACTTCCCATTATTCAAGTAGACGTATTAATCTCACAAGTGCCATTTTTTTTTCTCGTTCTCATAAATAGAACCAGTACTGTCCCCAACAGGTTTATTAATCCGATGAACCATGAGTGTAAAAATACGTATCTAAGTGTCGGTAGATTTATCATGTCAGCGGACGAATTCCCCGTAACAATTAACTTGAAAAAACCTATATCTTTGTACCTCGAATAAACCCAAGTAGTAGTATCTTTATTTCAAAAAAATAAAAACCCAAGTTGTACTTATCACAAAATTGCGTTATCTTATTCAATCCAAGTGATTATTATCTATTACAAAAAAAAAGAAATGATATCTTTAAATTGCGCCAATTACATACACATATATTATCTCAAAAAATAATTGTACTTTAAAAAAATTAAATTCAAGGGGTAGTATCTTTATAAAACAAGAAGAGATAAAATCCAAGTGGTATGTATCTATATGTATTTCTATTGAAGGGAAAAAGTTAATATAAAATTTGATAAATTTTAGTTAACCCATTTTGTACCAGTGGTCGATTCATCGACCAGTAACTTTCAAAATTTTTTTTACATAAACAAATTAACAATAATGCATTGCGCACAAAAACATTAAAAAAAAAAAAAAATTAAAAAAAAAATAATACACATTTTTTTTTACGTTTATAACACGCACACAAAATTTAAACAACATTGGTCAAGTGGTTTAGGTTCAGTACTTAATGGGTTAAAAAAACTTGGCGTTGCTAGATTTCAAAATATTTGGAAGCAATAAATAACTATAATAATTTAAAATATGAAATTGATAATTACAGTGTGAATGTAAAAATACTTTTACATTAATACTTTTACACATTAATTTAAAGTACTTTTTTTATTCATAGAAATTGTTTCATTAATATATAATAATCACTTGGATTGAATAAGATAACGCAATTTTGTGATATGTACCTACTACTTGGGTTTTTATTTTTTTTTAAATAAAGGTACTACTATTTGGGTTTTTTGAGGTACAAAGATATAGGTTTTTTCAAGATACATACACCACGCGTGTATTTGGCGCCTTTTTTAACTTTTTTGTAAAAGGTAATTTTGTACGGATATCACGCCTTTTTGTGTAATTGTCGTACCTGAATAAGGTTCTCCATTTCTGCTTTTTTATTTAAAACATTTTAATTAACCATTTTAATTAACAATAATTTTAACTATTATTTTAATTTTAATTAACCCTTATCTATAAATCTATGGTTTTTCTTAAGTTTAGGTTTCATCTTATATGCGTAATAAATTAATAATTACCTGAATGTCCTTCCACATATGATATTCCATACGTGATGCTGTTTGAGTAACATTCCAAATCTCGACTAGGGGAGACCGGGGTGAGACCGTCAGTTATTTTTGGTGCCGATTTTTAACAACAAAATAAATAATTTTAGTTAAATGTGGTATACCATTGTAAAGAGTGAACCTTTAGCTACAAAATTTATACAGAAAATTTTTGTCTACGTCGCTTTGTTTAACCGGTATAGAGCAAAAACGACAACGGTTGAAAAATTGAAATCTCAAAAATGCCGGGGTGGAACCGTCACCCCCCCCCCCCCCCCCCCGGGGCGGATCCGTCGCACTGTATTTTCAATACAAATACGTACATCTGATCCTGAAAAATGATAGGATACATTTTAATAATTGTTTTTTAAGAGAAAAATATAAAAATTTATTTTTTAAAATTTTTATGCGAAACGTATTATTAAAAAATAATTTTTTTATTCCATAAAACAATTTAGGCACGTGAATACAGATCCTGACAAGCGCACGCATGTGTTATGTGCCCTACGCTCGCACGCAATGTACTGTTTCCCATATGCTCTTTGTTTTGTCAACTTCTCTGAGCACACGCAGCACGTATTATCCAAGTCCTCAGATTTACGCCCACTGCTCGTCGAAGGCTGCGGTTCTGTTTGTGTGGCATTTTTTTTGGGCCGGCCTCTCTTTCTCGGCGCAGTGGCAGGTGTAGGTATAGATTATAATTGTTAAGTACTCACCGATAAGCCTCCTTTACATCGTACGACAACTTCATCCACGTGTTCTATTTCATCCTGGTTGCTCTTCTTCAGCCAGTCGTTCAACGTGGTTCTCGGGACACCGAATTGTTTTGCGGCTGCATAAGCGCTCATTTTATCTTTTCTCACCGCCACAACTGCATTTTTGAGTTGCTCCTTGTCGACGGGAATCGTTTTGCGACGATACGTGCGTACCAATTCAATTCAATAGCTTTATTCCATTTTTTTACAGGATTCAAAAGGCGTTTTTTACGGAAACGTTCCCAAAACCTTTACATACATATCCAGTCCCCTCAAAACCTGGCAATTGGGCGACCTTACATTCTGCTTCCCGTCCCACCCTCTTAATTCCCATATTCCCTCCGGCCTCCTCCGTCGACTTCCTTCTTTCTTCCTCCTTCCAGTTCCCATCTTTCCTCTGATCGCTCTTTCCATTATCTCCTTCTGCCTACTGCTCACCCCTCCTACTTGTCTTCGACCTGCCCTTTCTCCATCTTCTGCTGCCTACTGCTCGCATAACCTCTCTTCCGTCTCCATCCTTTCTTTCTTTTCAGCCCACGTGCCCTGTGTACAGAAAAGCAAAAGACACAAAACAAAACAAACAACTCGAGCCAATATCTCAGATTCTCGTCCTCTTATCTCTCCTTCCCCCCTCTCCACTCATCTCCACCCTCAGTCCTCCCTCTTTCCTTGCCTTCTTTTTCCTTTCTTCCTTTCCTTCTCTACTCTTCTGTCTTCTTTTACTTCCTTTCTCCTATCAAACTCTTTCCTGCCTTCTCTCCATCCTAACTACGCACGCTTTCACTTCCCTTGCTTCTTGTTTCACTTCCTGTATTTCCTGCCTTATTTTCCTCATTTCCTTTGCCATTTTTTCCTTCCCCTCCTCCTGCTTCGTCTGCGTGTTAAACCTGTACATTCTTTCCTTCCTTATCGCTGTTTCTTCTCTGCCTCTTACTCTGCCTTTCCTTCGTTTCGACACTCACGAGCTTTCCTCCTCTCGTTTGCCGGCTATTTTTTTCCTGAATCTCTACTTAACCTTTCAATCCTCACACGAGTTTCTTTCCTCCCTCACGTTGCCGTACACCTGCCACGCCATACGCCATGTCTTCGACCGGCAGCTACCTCTGCGGCGCAGCTCCTCTCTATCTATCTTCGCTCCCTCTGTATTCTTCTCTTCCCGCGGACACTATACCACTGTCGGTACTGCCGGCCACCGTCTTATTATCCCGCTCTTTCTCTCCAATGCCGATGTTTCTCTTTCGGTTGTCACGCTGAGCTTGACCTACCTCCCTCGACGCCAAACGATCGGACTCTTGCTCGTGAGTGCTCCTTTCCTCTCTTTCTGCTGCATCTCTTTCTCCTCCTCTCCTCCGTTTCTCCTCTCTCTACCTTTCACATGCTCTTCTCGCGTCCATACGCCCTCCTCCCTGCTTTTGCTTTATCTATATTCTTTATCATCTGTGTTTCTTTCCTCATCTCAAACCTCAGTCTCTGCCCTTCCTTCTCCGTCTCCCTTTACACATCTCTCTGCTTATTATATTGTACTCCGTTTTGTCGTCATGCCACTGCTCCATTCCTCGCCTCCCTCTTCCCTTCTCTCCCCCGTCCGCGCTCCATCCTAACCTCTTTTTCTCCTTTCTCGTATTTCATATCTTACTCCTCATCTCCTTCCTTCCTATCTGTGCCTCCACGTTCACTGCACCGTCCTCCTCTTCTCCATCTGCTTATCCTTTTTCCTCATCTTCCTTCACTTCCTACTCCCGTTTTCCTCCAAAAACCTCCCGCTTTCCTCGGAGCAACCGATCTCTTAGCACGCGCAACCGGAAGTCCCGATATGTGCGTACCATTTCCCTCCTATACAAACTGACGCACGTGCAAGGGAAGACAGAATCACGCTCGAGGGAAACCTAACCTAAAATCGCCGTGAGCTGAAGTTGTGCGCCCGGCGCGCCACAGTGACGAGACTGCCGGACCCGCCCCGAGTGCTTACTGACGGATTAGCCCCAAACACAAGTTTCAGGTTTGATCGCCCACGAAATATTAGACATCAACGATAATGAAAAAAATTCACTGGATTCGTGTTCAGCATGCATTACTCTTTATATTCACGTACTTCGAGATTTGGAGAGCAAATATTATTGCAGATATTACAAAATTTCCACGCGCAGAAAATTTCACTTTTACCTTCCGAAAACACGTTTGCTCTCGTAAAAATCATAACACGGCAGGTAACCTGCCGAAACTCTGTTGGTCACATGGGTACCATAAGCAGCGTTTACAATGTTAATAGCGAGTTTGCACGTACAATATACAGGTTCCGAGATATTTGATTTGACGGTTTCACCCCGTAGACGTTTTTGCCCTGGTCTCCCCTATCACAGTTTTTGTTTTTAATCAAGATATTTCGCGCATGATCCGTTTTTCTCTTTCGGAGTAATTCTTTGTCTGCATAAAACTATTTATCTGTGACAAAATACATTCGGATATACATACACACAGACTAGAAATATCATTGCAGAATATAAATATTTCCAGTGTACCTTTCATTTTAGTTCCCAAAAATCCTTTACATGATCACGTATTCGCTCCTAAAAAAATTTAGATAAAGTTACTTCCATAAAAGATTTCTTTCTATTCTTTGAACATTATATCAAATTAATATGGTAATCATATACACATAAATACGTAATATATACCATACTTTTTTAAATGATTCGTTATAGTAACTACTTTAGAAAACATAACATTTATTTGATATGCTTATCAATAGACATCGAATTTCTTTTGCAGATTGTTGGAAAAGAGCAATTAATAATTAAGATTTAGGTTATTTATAATTCAACATATTTACACTGCAGTACATTATAAATTACAAAAGATATTAAAACGTACCTGCTAAATAAGTGATTTGAAGTGCGAGAGGTATAACATTGTGATCCATCAGATGCCTATACAAGAGCCAACTTGTTAGATATTTGTGTGTGTGTGTGTCCGCAGAGATGAACTCGAGTCCGTGGGGCCCAAAGGATTGTGTGGATCAATTCTCTCCCTACGGTGTCTATATTCACTATTCTCTTCTAGGTTATAGTTCATTATAGTCTCGCCACGGGCACACACTATCGCCTAGGGTATGTCCCACGGACCAGCCGTCCGCGAACTCCGTCATTCCGGCATATCTGCGTGACGCGACGACAGAATAGACTCAACATTATCTTTTATTAGCACTACACTGTACTTACTGCCGATCCTGTCAATCCGGCCACATTCGTATGACGTGTAAGACGTGTTGACGTGCGCTGAGAGGCCTGAGCGCACACGTATGCTGTCTCTTTTCAACGTGTCATGGAGATGCTCGAGCATTCTCAAAACGCCATCTATCGATGCAAATGCAACCGTAGGACGATAACGACGTATCTTAATGTAAAAATTTCACACTTTGGATTTTGCATCGTAATATCTCTGCGCGTAGGGCAAGTAGGGGAAAAATGAAAACACTTTTCTTATATAAATTTGGTCCCAGCTATCCATTAAGCCTAGTTAGAACTTGATCCGTTCACTGGTTATCGAGATCTCAAAATCTCGGATACTCGCAACTCGGCGCATCGCGTATATAAAGCCACGAGGTCTCGCTCCGCGCGTACTTGGCGCGAGACACTACCGTGTCTCTTGATGACTGTTACTCCTCCGCGATAACGAGAGCATTCGACGAAAAGCATCATTGAAAGTGGTCACAATATATTGTGCAATCATTAATAAAACAAGTTTAATTAATTCTATCAGGTTTAAAATGTATACAATTAGAGAGTTCAAACGGAAAAATATGTATATCACACACTCACACACACATATACAGGGTGTAACAAAAAGGTCGGGGCACTGGATTATCTCGGAAAGTTGACGTTTTAGGAAAAATGTTTTATACAAAAGTTGTAGGGTTTCAAAATATCTATTTACTGACCTTGTCAGTTGGATCTCTCTCAGATCAGGCCAAGATCACCCTAAATTTTTTTAATGGAACCCCCTATTTTTTATTGCATATTCTTGTAGCCCTTGTCGAGACGTTTTCAAAACATTATAACAAAGCTCTTTTTTGTTAAGAATTTCCTGAGATATTTCAAATGTTGTCATGATATTTTTTATGTAAAACATGAAATATCTCATAAAGTATTCGCTTTTCGATGACTTTACCTTGATACTTTTGTACGTAGAACAATGAAAGGAATCGAATAATAGTATTAATTTTTTACATTTGCAATTTTGTAAAATTTAATGCATCTGTAATATGCAATCTTTTTTAAAATAATTTCTTCTGTTTTTTTTATAACAGTCAACTCATTTCATTATTCTACGTACAAAAGTGTCAAGGTAAAATCATCGAAAAGTGAATACTTTACGAGATATTTCATGTTTTACATGAAAAATATCATGACAAAATTTGAAATATCTCAGGAAATTCTTAACAAAAGAGAGCTTTGTTATAATGTTTTGAAAACGTCTCGACAAGGGCTACAAGAATATGCAATAACAAATAAGGGGTTTCATTAAAAAAATTTAGGGTGATCGTGAACTGACCTTAGAGACGCCACCCATGGTCAAACTGATAAGGTCAGTAAATAGATCTTTTTAAACTCTACAACTTTTGTATAAAACATTTTTCTTAAAACGTCAACTTTCCGAGATAATCTAGTGCCCCGACCTTTTTGTTACACCCTGTATATACACACAATAGCAGTTTAAAAGGAAAAAAATTTTTAATCCTCGAATCCAATATAAACGTGAAAAAACATCGTTGATGATAAATAACACACGTAGCATATAGCACATTTAATGTGATTATGAATTTGTGCACATTAAATTAACTTAATCTGAATAAACAGAAAATCATATGTTGCAATAAATTGTAGAGCATATTTTATTCTATTATAAATTTTGAAGTTTTTATTTAAAATTTTTGTATATTTGTTTCTTATATATTCTGGTATATATTGTATAATTTGTAGTAAATTTATTCTTATTATACCTATACATATACACCTCAAGCATTATATTGTATAATCGTATATACATTAATTTAATTGAATTCGTAACAGGTCAAGCGTAAAAAATTTAAATTGCAGGATTATCTTTGAAATTCAGTCGTTGACTTAAATCCTGTAAAAAATCCTTCTCATTTCCATTATAATTCGAGTAGTTCTTTCGCCGCCTCGGTTATCTGTGCATTGATTAGCAAAATCTGTTTAAAGTTGACTTTAACTGATGCGTAAAGCCGATTAAAACGCAACATCGGAAACTTGTTAATCTTGTTAGAAAAGTGCAGATAGTAGCAGTATAGCTAAATTATGATCTGCAAAAAGAAGGGCGAAATTACAACTATACGTCTATAACTAGAGTTTGCGCGCTCGTTTCAGGCTTCACAGGCGCAACCGTTCAAATTATTTCCTCGTTCTAGAGAAATTACTATCATGTACTTTTTGCCGAGGTTCTTTGCATCTTCCTGCCAACGTTATCCGACGGCGACCGGCACGGCCCTTCCGGTAATTTGCTTTTTCCCCTCCTGTTCCTTTCCTGGTTTGCTTGGCTCCTTTCTGCAGTGGTGCCCACCACTCTTCTTTCTGGAAAATTTAATCGCGGAGCCGCGACGTCGCCTTTAATGCGATTCTTCGCCGCGTTCCTCCTTTTACCTTGCCTCGTTTTACCGAAGTTTTATTTCATGCCGTCGACATTCGCCGACGCGAGACTTTCTTAAAGAGCCATCCGCGTTTGTTGCGGTTAATAACAGCAACTTTTTCCCGCGAAGGATACTCGCTAGATCTTAAAAACAGAAAGAAAAAAAACACCGGTGTTTCGGTATTGCAGCATCGGTTAAATATCGCCAGGGCCACCGGAAAGGTCGGAATAAATCGGTTTTCGATACGAATGCCATTCCGAGAATTGGATAGCGAAATTAAATACGTCCCCCCTGGTTTGGAGCGGAATCGCGGTCTAAATTTTGCAATCGTAAGCTAGGATCCAGAACCAATTTTGATTTCTACATTCAATTTCGTCCTACTTCAACTCTTCGTTCAAATAGGTACGTTAACGTTTTAAGAACGCTTACAACGACGAAACAAGCGTATAATGTGATATTCAGCCAGTCGTGAAATTACGAGATACTATAAGAGATTCTGAATCGTAATTTTTATGAAAAATCTAATCTTGGATAATCGTGAACGTAACATGACGAAAGCGTACTTGTCCTACATGAGATCCTACTTGACTTCATGAAGCGCAAAGTTATAGCATTTATTATTAATTTCGTCCAATTTGAAGCATAACATAATTAATGATTATAATTAATAACGAAATAGACATTTTTACAATATTTCAAATTTAAATCACAAATAATGTAGAAGATATTTAATGCAGTATCGATTATTGTTTTTGCTTACAATCGCAGATATGCATAAAAATAAATTGCAATATCTTGCATGTGTTAAAATATATTTATGAAGCAACACAATTGGAATTATCATTATTCGCCGGAGTGACTTGAAAAAAATAGATATCGAAGTTGAGTTTTCATTCCCACATTTAGTCGTAATTTTAATGCTCATGGACGAAATCAACTCAAATTACTGTCTGCCCGTTTCACTTCGAATCAAATTACTTAGCTGCCGGCGGTACATAAGGTCGTAATTGCGAAGAAAACTTCTCAAAAGATGCTTAAGTTCGAGAAAACTTTCTTAGGCTTGTTCTCAAATTTACATTTTCCGCGTTCTAGCGAAGAAGACTTTGCCAGTCTGCGACGACTTTTACCGATGCAGTGCTATCACCCTGGTATAATTAAACTTGTCGCATATCCTTTCGGAACATCGTATATATACTCGAGAATGGAGCGGTTTCGAGTACTTCGCCGCGATCTATGTCGACACGTTTCATAATATTTTATTATACCTTGTCGGCAGTTATCGCGGTTTGCTAACATAAGACTACTTTCTGTTGAGCAGGAACGAACGGATGCGCCGGACAGAATTGGCCCTGGAATGGTAATCGCGGCGCGATAATAATGGCTATCATGGCGGCCAGCCTGTTCCTGATGATGAAATCGCTGACGATAACGAATGCAGTGCCGAGGTGCGAGCCGATGGTTAGCAGGTAGCTCGCGGGCATCCTCTATATGAAGATATCACTGCCATTGTCTGATCCGATTACGTCGTCCATGTAAAACCTAGTAGTCTAGGGCTTCCAGTTATATATGTTACTATGTATAGAATAGATGGTCGAATAACGATGATTTTTATTCTCGAGGAGCTTATGAAACGGAGAGGAATTGGTGAAACGCTGGTGGATCGACGCGAGACTACGCGTTATTCATGTACAGTTACTTTTCAAGATGTCCTTTGATGTAAATTGTTGATCGCTAATAAGAAAACAAAATAAGGATAGAGCAGCGTCCGTGAATTGAGCCATAGGCAGGAATAATGATTACTAAAACAACGAGGTGGTCGTGAATTTATTACGAACCGAGGGATCAGCTTCGTAAGCGATCAGGATTACAAGGTGATACAAATTTTTCAATGACGAAGGAACGAAGATGAAGATTATGGTGATTCTATTTCTGTTACGTTTCAATTTTTATTTTTCCGACAGAACACACGTCGAGTGCTGTAAACGCGATATTTATTAGTGACCAGAGTGTTCACCAAGTGTCAAATATAGATTATACAAGGGTAACTATATGATAACTGATATAAAAATGTTAGCGCAGTAACGATCGGCGTTCTGCTCAATATTCGCTCCTTTTATGATGTCTAACTGGAAACGCATCATAGGTACCGATTTGTAATCTGTACAAATTGTAATAAATTATAATACGAACCGTAAACATGGTATACTGTATTATTGACACGCACCACGTATCGCCATTTTATTTCTTCCTTTATATTTAGTATTTACGCAGATCTTCTCACCAGGGAATAAGATCAATTTAAACGCTAGGTAAGTAAATTTTACCTCTTTATGCTTTCTTTTTGCATTCTATTTTTATTTTGCTTTATTGTAGCGGAATTATCGTGTTTATCTATATATTCCACTGCGTTTCTTCGTGTTTTTCATATAGCATTTATATAATTTCACAATATACAAACGCTCGCAGTCGGAGGATAAACCGGTATAAAATTTCAGACTCACGTGCTCTTAAAACTAACAATAAGTCCTAATCCAGAAGATGCTTTTAAACTTTTATACCTTCAAAGCGAGTTAAAATTGATCCATCCGTTTCACACGAGTACGCGCGCGTTTACACGAAGTACTCTTGGTCTTCGGCACGGCTTAGCATAAAAATAATTATTATCCAGTTGCGTCAGCGCATTTCTCCCCCTTCCCCTCTCTCTCTCTTTCCATGAAAACGTTTCTGTATTCCCGCTTTCGCATTTGCAGAAACGTTTTAACCTTTACGATTACCCGTGTCAATTCTACGGGAGGATTCTAATTGGATCAATCTCAGTTCGAATCGAAGTGCCTGACATTTAAAAGCACTTCTCCCTCATCAAGCGAGAGTGCGCAAAGACTTATTCATTATGCGATATGTTAATGCGGGGTTATCTGGTCAGCTTGGAAAGCCCTAAACCCGGTTTAAAGATTTCCAATTTGAGAATACACGAATCTTCTTGATGTTTATCATTAAAAACTCAACAGCGAAACCGCAGGTAAAAAGGCGAAATAGAAGTGATAAACTTTTTTTGCTTTAAACATCACAAGAAGTTATTAGAACAATTTTAATACAACTTTAGTATTAATTTCTGTACTATTTTCCGAGAATTTTACTACATTTTTTCTAAAAAGACGATGCAATGCGAAGAGTAGTTTGAGAAGTCTTGCTGAATAGATTCTCACAGACGAGGAGGGAAAGGTAAAGAAGGGACGCGCGAGGAAAAGTAGCGAAAATCGTGAATATAGTCGGATTAGCTACTCCGGAGGAATTGGTAAATTGCAAAAATTGCAGGAAACGTCTTATAAGCGTTTTCACCAGTAAATTAGGGCGCTCGTAATTCCGCCTTACCGCGGAACGGGATATATTGTCCGTACATGACGATGTATATAGGTATGTGTAGCGTTGCAGAAGGTGGCGAGGAAGACAGAAACGCAATTGCAATTGCCATGAAATTGACAATAATTAAACGCGCAAGGAGAACGTAACGGAGTCAGGTGGCCATTCGGTCCACTTGGTTTGCAGCTAAAATTAAAACTCGGCTACATGCAGTGTGGACCGTACGTGTCTGACGTGCCGCACGTGCAGTTCTACTTCTCAACGTCGCGTGATACATGGCTCGCAAAAGCCTTGATCCAAACCTTTACATCTCCAACGCTTTACATCTTATCGCCCTGTTTATTCGAATTACCGTTGTATTTCCTACGTGCGGACAAACTGTTGCAATAATGTAAAAGAAAAATAAGAAAATTTTATATACGTATTAAAATCCATATTTAAATAGATTTATAAAATTTTATTGCAGTTAAAGTGATATGTAGAGGTAAAATTAGTAGCCCATATAGGATTTTATGACCGGCCCAGTACTAAGCCAGTACTGTTTCCCACAGTTAGTATACTGGCACAGTACTGGTAACCCTACCGAACCAATACTGGTGCAACCATGGATGATAACTCCGGTCCAATACTGGCAGACAGTACTGGCCCAGCCGTTGTCTACTGGTACTGCCCTTGTACAGGATTCACTATCGGCCCAGTACTGCGCCAGTACTGGTTGCCAGATTTCGCACAAAAGGATTTATAAAAACAAAATTCATAAAAATTTATTAACATATATGTATGTAATTTATTTTCCCTAATCGCTAATATCTATTCTTGTTTCTTATTATTTTTTATTGTGCGGGGGCCTTTATACTGTAAGTAATTATATTATCAATAGGTTTCAATCAAAAAGTATTCCACTTGTAAGAGTGGACTCCACGATATAACTGATAGAAATTGTGCCGTAGCGTGATTCATATATACCATTGTTGGTCAAATTTTAAATACGAGAAACAGATCCCATCGAATGCCATCTAACGGCATCATGCGACATCATGCTTCGTCGTAAGTCATTGTTGGTCGAGTACTGACTAACAGAACTCTGGCCGACAGTTGGCTGCCCTACGTTGGCCAAGCGTTGGCCTTCATCACAGCGCCTGCCTATCCTGTATAGGTAGGTAGTCAGTTATTTGCCACTGTTGGTCGAGTACTGACTGACAGAACTCTGGCCGACAGTTGGCTGCCCTACGTTGGCCAAGCGTTGGCCTTTATCACAACGCCTGCCTATCCTGTACAGGTAGGCAGTCAGTTATTTACCACTGTTGGTCGAGTACTGGCTGACAGAACTTTGGCCGACAGTTGACTGCCCTACGTTGGCCAAGCGTTAGCCTTTATCACAACGCCTGCCTATCCTGTACAGGTAGGCAGTCAGTTATTTACCACTGTTGGTCGAGTACTGGCTGACAGAACTTTGGCCGACAGTTGACTGCCCTACGTTGGCCAAGCGTCGGCCTTCGTTATAACGCCTGACTATTCAACAACCAGTAAATTGCCAATGATGGACCAGTATTGGCTGACAGATTCTTGGCCAATGGTTGAACGCCCTAGCTCCGGCCAAGCCATGGCTTCCTTGCCACTACGGGCAATTCCTACATGGGAGTCTGGCAAAACTTATAAAAAGGTGTGTTTTAAACGACCCAACTGGCCATATTTATTAATAAATTCACAACGTTTTGGCCATGGGTTTTGGCCCTTCTCAAGTGAGAGTTATATTGCAGACTTTACATTGGTAATTTGTCTAAAAAGGTTCGGAATTATGAACTACACAATATAATAAAATAAAATTCTTACAATAAAAAATAATAAAATAAAATTCTTACAAGTTTGCGCGTCAAATATTAAGTAAAATTAGCGCGGACATCGAGATGATCAAGAAAACTCGTGTTAAAGAGCACGTCCGTATCACTGACTCACAGCTGAATGTTCGAAGTTAAACCGTTAGTGTCAAGGAGTTATAAACAAGGAGAAATAAAATAATAAACAGTCAGAGAATTACGTGATCCTTATTATTCTGTTATAGATCACGTTTAAATTATCCGTGTCTCTCTGTAAATTAATCGTGTCGTGAAATTTCTTGATGTAAAACATTTCAGCTATTTCTCTTTTTTTGGTGTATTTCTCCTTGTGTAAAATCATAGGTTTGCACCAATTAAAGTCATGATCATGTGTAAGGCGGTGTTTATAAAACTTATAAAGTTAATATAAAATTTATCCGTTTATTTTTGCGTTTAAAAACTTGGTTTTTAAGTATATACATCTCCTTTTTAGAAATAAATTATATAAAACAACATAATATTTATTAAATAATAATATTTATATGAAGCTTGAATTACAATAATACGATTAATTAATCGTTGCCACAATTGTTACAATAATAAAATAACTCGAAATTTGCAGAAGAATTGTATTCTCATAGCGTAATAATTATGTATTGATGAACTGAATAGAGAGTTTATTACACCTCGGGCATTCTATCCCGATAATTGAAGAATTAATACCTCTTCAAGGGTATTAAGGATAAGCGCGAATACCTTGAAGCAGGTCTTATCGTAAAGCCCTGGACATCTTATCCAGTGAAAGTGTATATCAAACTAAATAACTATCTATTACTCTTAAAGTTCCTTGAATTGTGTTCCACAGAGGAGAAGAAGAAAAAGGAGAAGACTAAGAAGAAGACAAAGGAAAACAGGGAAAAGCTGCAGATAGCCATTCCGATACTTAATCCATTTGACTACGACGCATCAAATTACTCTTCAGAGAATCTAAAAGCATTATTTCCCAAGAATATCTTAATTGTCATTTGCAATATACCGTTACATTTGCAATTCATAGATATTGATATATTGTTCGCAGAATTTACATAATTCTTATATAGACGGTATTATTCGCATATATTTTTATCACAATATCATTATGTTAATAAATAATAAATGTAATTTTAATACGCTAGAGTGTAATGTCTCTCAATGCAAAAGTTTACTTACCACGATCAAATTTCTCATTTATCTTGATAAGCATACCGTAAATGATACACATCTCAAACGCATGCACAACATTAATCTTTTGTACACATAAATTACTATATGCGTCAATAAATGCAATCACTGGCAATCAGACAAACAAATAGGCATTTACTTGAAAATCATTGTGGCCTACATTTATATTGAAGCAAACGCTGACGTTAATTTATTTCGTAATATTTCAAATACACATAAGAAAAGTCGAAAAACATTATCACATCTCGTTAACGATTTCTGCAATTCAAGCACGCTTTCGGACACAGAAAAAAAAGAATATTTTTGATTTTAAAATATCTTTAGTGATAACGTGGAAATCTTGAAATAAGATTATATTGCGTTAAACGAAGAAAATTAGTGTTGAATGAAGAATTATATATAGTTGAACCAAGAAAAATAAAGTTGAAATAACACGTTAAAATTCTTATAAGAAGATTACATTGTTTCATATATACGCAAGATCACTATAATCTTCTTATAAAAATTTCAACGTGTTATTTCAACTTTTTTTTCTTGGTTCAACCATCTAATTCTTCGTTCAACACTAACTTTGTTCGTTTAACGCAATATAATTTTATTTCAAGATTATATTATTCTTGCGTTATACAAGCATATCGTGTGTTGATTTGACACTTATTTTTTTTTCTGTGGATGCATCAAAATCCATATCCAGCGACGATAGCTACCGTTCGTTACATTTGTGTTGGTTATCTCCGAGCGACCGAGTTTGTCTAATTAAAGTCTAACAAGAGCGACTAAAGAATACAAATCGCAACATTTACGGTGAAAAATTCCACGATGTTGAAGTATCCTTAAAAGAGATTCTAAAGGTTTTTATTAATATATGTATAATTTTCTTTTACTTCAGATATGTAGATGACATTGCAATAGCTGCTTCTCCTGATTTAGTTGACAAAATACTTAACATATTCAATTCGTTCATTCCCATCCAAGGATAAAATTTACCATTGAATTGGAGAGTGTAAATTAAATTGTTCAGACGTAACTATTATTAAAAATAACAACATTTTGGAATTTGATTGGTTTAATAAGTCCACATTTTCTGGACGCTATCTTAACTTTATGTCATAACACCTTTGTTCTAAAAAAGAAGCATAATAATAAGCATGGTAGATAGAACCTTTTTATTATCACATCCCAAGCTTCACTCAAAAGACATCAGGTTTACAATAGACACATTATTAAATAATAACTATCCGTTGCCTTTTATTTTTAATACAATCTATAATAGACTGAAATCCCTTCTTAGCAAACATACATACAAACAGAATAGCACTATGAATACCAACAATACCACAATCAAATGCCCATAGTCTTTTAATCCAATGTAACAAAAATATTGTCTACATAATTTCTTGCAAAGATTGTGATGCAACTCATTTTGGACAAATATGAGGTAATTAAAAACCAGAATTTCCAAACATCGGCATCATACGTAGGGAACATCCATTAATTCAGTTATTACAGAACATCGAATCAATTTCAATCATGACTTTGATAGGAAAAATGTTCAAATCCTAAGCAAAAAGAAAAACTTTTATCAAAATAATTAGTTTCTGAAATGTAGCCTACATTAAATTAAAAAAAAAATAGTCGCAATCTACAAACAAATACTGAATATTTGCACTACGTATACGTTTTTATTTTAAATAAATTATAAACTATGCCCATTATTACCATTATTATAATTCATACATACAATGGTCTCTAATTACATTTATTTCAGGAACTTTTCCAGCTATATTATTGTATTTATTAATACTTTTATTGGATTATTTATACTTTATTACCTTTTCAATAATTTCACCGTTATTATTTATTTATTATGTTTTACTGTTTGACCTCATATACGCTAACTTATTTTACTTTGTTATTTATTATTTAATCTCATTTGACTTCAACCATTGTTCGTTAGCCGCTTCCACAGTTATCATTTCACTTTTCGACTGTTTTTGAGTATAATTTTATTGTAATTTTACCGTCTGCTTTTTATTGCTTCCTCATAGAGGAAGCTTTGTTTTCGTGAAAAAATTTTTTTTTTAGTTGCCGCTGCCAATGTGTTCAGAATGTTCTAAAACGTCAAAAAATTGCATTAAAAAAAAATGTCCGTATGTGTGTGTGTGTGTGTGTGTGTGCAGATTTGATGTCTGTGGTTGCTCTAACTTCCGCAAATATTGAGATATCGGGCTGTTTTTTTTTTAATCGATAGAGTATCATTCAAGGAAGGTTGGTATTGAATTTGGCGATGATCGGTAAAAGGGTTCTTTTAAAAAAAATTTTGAATTTTTTTACAAATGTCTCTGGTTGCTCTAACTTCCGCAAATATTGAGATATCGGGCTGTTTTTTTTTTAATCGATAGAGCATCATTCAAGGAAGGTTGGTATTGAATTTGGCGATGATCGGTAAAGGGGTTCTTTTTAAAAGAATTTTTGAATTTTTTTAAAAATGTCCGTGGTTGCTTTAACTTCCGCAAATATTGAGATATCGGGTTGTTTTTTTTTTAATCGATAGAGCATCATTCAAGGAAGGTTGGTATTGAATTTGGCGATGATCGGTAAAGGGGTTCTTTTTAAAAAAATTTTTGAATTTTTTTAGAAACGTCCGTGGTTGCTTTAACTTCCGCAAATATTGAGATATTGGGCTGTTTTTTTTTTAATCGATAGAGTATCATTCAAGGAAGGTTGGTATTGAATTTGGCGATGATCGGTAAAGGTTTTTTTTAAAAAAAATTTTAAATTTTTTTAGAAATGTCCGTGGTTGTTCTAACTTCAGCAAATATTGAGATATCGGGCCGATTTTTTTTTTAATCAATAAAGTATTATTTAAGAAAGGTTGATATTGAATTTGGCAATAATCGGTAAAAGGGTTCTTTTTCTAAAAAATTTTTAATTTTTTTAGAAATGTCCCTGGTTGCTCTAACTTATGCAAATATTGAGATATAAGGCTAAATTTTTTTTTAATTGATAAAGTATTATTTAAGGAAGGATAGAATTGAATTTAGCGATAATTGGCAAAGGGCTTCTTTCCTTATAAAATTTTGAATTTTTTAAGAAATGCCTTTGATTGCTCTAACTTTTGTGTGACCATTCAATGTAATTTTCTACCACGGCTTTAAGTTTCGTATTCACGCTTTCTGGACTATATGGTGAGTTGACTTTGGATTTTTATTCGATTTCTAATCATTTACTGTGTTTAATAATATTACAGGTAATGATCAATTAGGCCAATTACATTCCAACTTTCGAACATAGAACATATTGGTTTTTTGACTTTCCAGTCTCGAAGCACTCACCTGGACTCAACGGAAAGCGTGAGAAATTAATCATAAGTTATAAGTATGTATTAATTTTTGACATTAGGTACTACAGATAACTCAAAGTAAAGCTGAAACATCCGTTTTAAATTTTGAATAAATTACTATACTAATTATTCTTACAACTTACGCATCAACAACCACGTTACACTATTATCCCATTTGTTACTCTACTTTATTGGTTTTATTATCGAGAGTCCTAAATTAATTTTCTTTTTATTTGATATATAATTGGCTAATTGGAGTATTGGCTGCTCGACTTCAATACGTCTTTGTAATAATACATATAGAATATAATTTGTTATATTAAAGGCGGCTCTCTTTTAGTTTTTTATCAATTGTTTCACAAGAGAGTCTCACGGCATAATACCATACTTTGTACCAAACTCCTACTTCCGTCAGTAATACAACTTGAATTGCTAGTTTAAATCCCGATCTAGTACGAGTCTTAGGTCAGACTTGGCTAACCTGAGTTTCTATTGGCGAAGTTTAGTCGAGTTAAAGAGGTCTAGTCCGCACTGGAACAAAGCGTTTGTGCACTCGAACTGCGATAGAGCATGCCACAAAATGGCGAGCGAAGCGAGAACAGATGACTCAGCATATTATTCTCGCATGTATGCGATAGAAATGGTAAGCAAGTAACTTGGTTTGTCTCTCTAGCGGCTTTATTTAAATTCAGCGTCTAACAAGTCGATGTACAAGGTAATGGGTACAAATTTAATTAATTAATGCATTATGGTTAAATCAACATAAGTGATCTTGAAATTGCATGCATTGAAGACATCGAGTTGAATATTAATCGCGGGTTTAAATATAATTTCGCAACTATTAGCAAAATCAGTCAACATTATCGGCGTATCAGAATAAAAAATTGACAAGCAAAAAGCGAAATTGGCAGATATGCTGCACATAACAAGACAAAGAAAAAGAATTATAGAGGAAATAGACGAAAGGAAAAGTAGAAAAAAGTGTGAAGGGAGGGTGATAAGAAAGGTACAAACACGCGAAACTGCCGACTTGGCACGCTAGAAGTGAGAAGATATGGACCGTTCCCGTATAAACTATCAAGAAATTGCATTAAGATAGTTGTCGCCGGCAGCAAAGGGAAAGAATTCCCTTAGGATTCGTACAGCTCTTTGCTGCCGGAAAACTTTGGTGAGAGAAAAAGAAGTTACGAGAAAAGTTGTGGAGTTAACCACTAATAAGTCGTCTCCAATAAGAAAATTTACAACAAATATTTGTTTTCTCGCTACTTACATTTTTTTCACTGCTTTTCGCAAATTCAGATGACATAAAATGTAGGTATCTCATATAAAAAAATTTGTAAGATTAACATCACCATTTATACACAGAATTTTGTAAAGAATTTTATTTTATTTTGATAAAATTGTCATATAATCCAACGATAAAAGAATAAATTAGAATATAAAAAGAACGTTAACTTTAAAAAAAATGCTGATATTATAATTATCCAAATAAAAACAAAATTTCGTACTTATTTTTGAAAGCGCGCATTGGTACCATCAGCTACAAAACAATTAAAATGCAAACTCCCGCGATTTGTAACTGGCGATAAGAATTGTTGGAACGAAAAAAGTAACGGATAGAAAATGATAGATTGTATATTTTTCCTTTTTCGGCCGCAATTTCATCTACATTTTTCTTTTGCGGTCCTCTTTTTTTTCCAAGTCAGAGACAAACTAATTCCTTTGGGAATCCACCTGTGTATTAAAAACATGGTTTTTTGATAATAATTTAAAGTTGTTTTCTGCTCTATGATAATTATATTTTAAATGGCTGCAGTATCTTGACTGTACTAAGGTAACATAATCAATTGCTTTTTAAATGAAAGCTAGGATGTAATTTCCGCTTTGCGTATTCCGATTTTAGCAAAGTAGAGCGTGGACAGTGAACGACTGACTGCGCGAGCAAAAATGGTCACGGATCGAATTAAAGTCAATTACGCAAAAAGTTTTTGTTCTCTGTCTGATTAATGCGCGTCAGCATTCGAATTTCATTAATTAATTATGCGAAAGAGAGTGACCACGAGACGATTGTAACCGGACAAAAAAGTTGCCCGGCAAAAACGAATTCCGGCATACAAAAGTGCGACGAACTAGACGATCTGATGAGCCTTGATGATACAAACCATTTGCACTTTTAATTAAACGCCGTGACAAAGCAATAAATTGGCGTAATAAATTGGTGCCGCCAGTTCGGATAATGGTGGCATAGACGATATGAATTGCTTCAGCTATGCGGCATAAAAAGTAAGAGTAATATGCAATTATGCGATAATTAAATTTAATAATAATGATAATGAAACCGAGAATTCATACCCCTTTTGGAATTTTGCCATTATCATTAATCATTATTTGACGATATTGACGTAATGTCAAAAAGGAAAGAAGAGAAAGAAAGAGAAGCCAAATTACTAGAACACAGTAATACGAGAAATTAAAAGATGTGGTTTAAATTTATGGATTGCAATACATGGGAATATCAGATAAATGTTACTCCGACATTACTTGCCGTAAATAAAAAAAAACATAATTTAATTTTCACAATTTCCGTTATATTTGTCGATACGCATTTATCGATACATGTCAGGTCTCAGCTGCGCAAGAAGTTAGATTCTCCGTTCTTAATTTCCCCCGTTCATTCAAACAAACATAGAAGAAGAAATAAACTTAAGAAAATAACTCCATGCTCGTTAAAACCGCATGCATAACGGTATAATAATGTTTGCATGCTGGCACAATATTGAGTAAAATAAAACATAGGATAAAAACTAAGAAGGAAAATATAAAGCATAACTTTAAAATAAAAATACTTGACCGAAATAATAATGCAATCTTAATATCTCTGGCTTTCAAATCTTTGCAATATTTAAACTTCTTTTTGTTTTTCAATTTTTATTCTATTAAAGCGACGGGGCGATACGTCGCGCTGTCGCAAGTCGGCGATGCTATTAGCATAATAATTTAACGTGCCGCCGGTTCGAGAAATAACTACTTAACAAGTTAGACAAGCTTAACCTGCCAGAGATAAGGCAGGGACTGACATTCTTGACACAATAAATTGAATAATCGGAATTATTAAATATAACTTCAACTGGCCTCCTTTCCTTATTTTATTGCTCGTGAAACTTTAGAAACGTATCGATCGGACAAGTGCCACTGGAAAGTATACATTCGGCTTTGCCACAATCGAGATCACGTAAGCTCGTGTCGTAATGACTTACGCGAGCACGTTTCCTCTGGCGCAATAAGATACATTACTAACACCCTCAAGATAAACCGGGGGGTCGTTGGCCGCGCGAGTCGCTCTTGATGATCGCGCTTCGTATATCGCCATCTCGAAATACGATCGCTCCGGAATGTGCGCGCGGCCGACAGTCATAATTACTTAACAAATTATTCGAGCGACACACGCTTAATTAAATTGCGGGAAGGCGGGACAGGGCGTTACTCGCACTAGGAGCTAATCCATCACGATTAGCAGTCGCTGTTTCTAATTTGACGCTCTCGACGTTCTCCATATACATGTGTCCAATAATACCGGCGTGCATTTATCATCGGATTAATACCGAAGTGCTTCCGCTATTGCGATTCCACGACTGGCTTTGCTAACGTTTATCATTGACCTATCAATTCGTATCCTACACGGGCTTAATGATACACTGACGCGTTGGATACGTGTCATCTCGAGAGAGACCTCCGAAATTATACAGCTTCCTACTAAAGCTTTCTCGCGCAATGTAAAAACTTGGACATCATCGCAGAGCAAAGCAAAGTATTTATGAAACAACTACTTTTGTAAAATAATTCTGTAAACAATAGACGCAAACGATCGGTATTTCAATAAAACTAAAAGTTTTACGATCAAGCGAGTAAAATAACGTAAAACGCATTGCAATCCCATTTTATGCCTCTGTTAGTGCGATCCGATTAGCCTTAGCTATTACTGACTATCAAATCGTATCCTATATATCTGACGGAAATTAATTCAGCGGTACGTCATCATGCTATATACATTTCAAGTAGCCCTCCAAATTATATCGCCGCAATGTTACGTAGAAATTCATTATAGCAAATATTATTAGGTATTACGCAAATTCCCCTCAGATTGAGGATATGAATATGTCATTATGGTGTATCGCGATTGTAATGCATGTGCTGAAAATGCTTTTAACATCCAATATATTAATTTAATATATAAGTATGTATTAATCTCTGCATTGTCGGTAAACCGATCTCTACATTTGCGTTGTCGTTTAACAACAGTATCATTTATGCTGTAAAATAGGTCCCATTTACGTTATGTTAATGTGCGAATATTCATCAGAATGTAGAGAATAATGAATTTAAATGATGGCGATACAATGAGTCCGCATATAACATTTAATATCACCGAATATTGATACGCGTATCGGGAGACTATCATTTCCGACGATATTTTGATATAGGTATTAATCACGTTATAACAGTAACGTATAGATTTATAATAATAATTATGTGTAACATTTTGCGGAATGTAATACATTATGTATCCATAATTCACTTTTGAAGTAAAGCCTACACGTTTGCAATATATTGCAATATTTAATTAAAGAAATATTTGTCATCGCTATTATTTGCGTGAAAGCTTCCCCCCGAAGATACGGCATTGTCAAATGCTGCCCTGTATCAAGTATTATCATGCGGAATTTTAGGTGAACGAGAGAGAATGCAGCAATTGCTGAATACTTGCTCTCTTTAGTCAGATTTAATTGGCGAATACGTTGCAATCTCATTCACCTAGAATTCCGCGCGATAGCACACGTGACGCGCGATATGTCGATGGTTCTATCGCAAATGTGAACACAATCGCCAGATGCAGATGTCTAATGGATACAAGACGCGTACATAATAAATCAAATAACAGGGGAAGAAAGTATACATTATGTCGTTATTCGCTTGTAAGAACATCGTGTTCAACTCTTTGTGATTAGCGGAATATCTAACAAACATGATAGCCTTTCTCTTAAATATGTATTTGCGTTCTAGGAAATTGCAGAAAAAAGATAACTCGCACGCTTAAATAACTGCAAGAGAATATTTATAATTACTAGCAAAAAAATAACTTTACATCCGAATGTGCTTAGCGCCGTTTATTCATGAGAATTAATTATGAATGAGATTTCCGAAGAGAGAGAAAGGGCAGACGGAGGAAGATCGGGAGCATATAAGCAGCTATCGGAGACACTTAATAGCGTGCGTCGGACAAGACGGCGACCTTAGTTAACTATAAACGACAGTCGCTGTAACCGTTATCATTATCATTTCGTACGCCATGCCAGGCAGACTATATCGTCCTGTGTATGGGCGAGCGACAGCACCGGTTATAGTCCGGGAGCTGGCGTAAAAATGTCAACATCATATCAGTATGGCTAGTTTACCTTTTTTTTAACAGTATTTGTGCTAAGACATAGCAAAATGGCCGTCAGCTGCTCCAGCACGTGTTCAGGACCCAACGATAAGGTTTGAAAAATGTAAAAAATAAATGGTATACTTGACTCATATCAACAAAGGTGAAAGTTTTTAAAAATGTTAGTTTACTGCATAAAACGTCAGAAAAATGCAGTCAGCCACCTTATCTCCTGTTCTGCATGCGTCAGCTATGCATGTAAACATGTAAAGAATATGTAATCATAGTTGACTTATACCAGTAAAACTGCAATTTTTTAAAAATAATAATTCAGTGTATAAAATGTAAGAAAAACGCAGTCAGCCAGTCGTCAGTGTTCTAACGCCTAACTGACGCGTTTAAAGGTGCAGCGCGGCGAGCATTATATAGTTTAAAAGCCAAGAAGTTTTTTGCTGCAAAATTCTACGCACAAGATTTTCCTTTTGGAAATTATTCAGGGGTGCCCCCTGAGCGTAAATGCAAGTTTGCGCGGCGGGAGGGGGTGTGCTTTAGCCGCCATCTTGGAAATTACTTTTCATCAAATATCTCGTAAATGGTTCATTCTACGACAAAAATAGTTGTAAAGATTTTTGTAGAGAATAAAATTCCCCATCTTTTTTATTTATACTTTTTTTTGTAGGATTGGATATTTGCGAGCTACAACGCGTCAAAATTTTTTGAAAATGATTTTTGCAAAATATCTCGTTAACGGTAAATCGCACACTGAAAATAGGTATTATCAATCTTGTAGAGCATAAAATTCTCTATAAATTTCATGTGTTCCTTTTTTTCGTAAGAATAATAGTTTTTGATTTATAGCGCGGTAAACGTCGAATCGACGCGCAGTTTTCACGAGCAATCGATAATATTCTTTAGGAAACATTGTAATACGGGGAATGCAAGGTCGTAGAACCATAACGCCGGGTTTTTTTCGACATCTGCCGATTTTGTCACAATTTTTATTCTTTTAGATACATATTTTTAAAAAATATTTTTATAATTCTATATAGAAAATACTTCTATAAAAGATAACTGCTAGAAATAGTTTTATTATTGCAGCCTCATTCTTTTTAAAAAACTGGGTTCAATCTCTTCCACTGGCTCTCAGTTTTCTTTACTTTCTTTTTTTTCAAAATTAATATTCCCCATCTTTGCAGTATTTTCGTCGTCCATTTCATTGTCTTCAAGGACATGTAGGATATCCAGTAGATGAGGCTGCAATAATACAACTATTTCTAGCAGCCATCTTTTATAGAAGTATTTTCTATACGCATATAGAATTATAAAAATATTTTTTTAAAATATGTATCTAAAAGAATAAAAATTGTGACAAAAGCGGCAGATGTCGAAAAAAACCCAGTGTTATGGTTCTACGACCTTGCATTCCCCGTATTACAATGTTTCCTAAAGAATATTATCGATCGGTCGTGAAAACTGCGCGTCGATTCGGCGTTTACCGCGCTATAAATCGAAAACTCAATATTATTCCTACGAAAAAAGAAACACATGAAATTTATAGAGAACTTTATACTCTACAAGATTGATAATACCTATTTTTAGTGTGCGATTTATCGTTAACGAGATATTTTACAAAAATCATTTTCAAAAAACTTTGACGCGCTGTAGCTCGTAAAATTTTATTTCTACAGGAAAAAGGTTCAAATAAGAAAAATGGGGAATCTTGTTCTCTACAAAAACGGTTATAACTATTTTTGTCGTAGGATTAACCGTTTACGAGATATTTGACGAAAAGTAATTTCCAAGATGTGGCGGTTGAAGCACACCCCCTCCCGTCTCGTCAACTTGCATTTACGCTCAGGGGGCACCCTTGAATAATTTCCAAAATCTTGTGCGTAGAATTTTGCAGCAAAAGAACTCCCTGGCTCTTGGACTATATAATGCTCGCCGCGCTGCACCTTTAAACGCGTCAGTTAGACGTTTGAACACTCTGACGACTGGCTGACTGGCGTTTTTCTTACATTTTATACACTAAACTATCATTTAAAAAAAATTGCAGCTTTACTGGTATAAGTCAACTAATTACATTTTTTTTTTTATGTTTACATGCGTAGCTGACGCATGCAGAACAGGAGATAAGGTGGCTGACTGCATTTTTCTGACGTTTTATGCAGTAAACTAACATTTTCAAAAACTTTCACCTTTGCTGATATGAGTAAAGTATACCATTTTTTTTTACATTTTTCAAACTTTATCGTCGCGACTTGAAAACGTGGTGCGACAGTTGGCGGTCATTTTGCTATGTTTTAGGACAAATACTGTTAAAAAAAAGATAAACTAGCCATACTAAAATTGGCGTGAAATTTTTACGCCAGCTTCCGGATTATTATATGGCAACAGCACGAGAGGAGTAGTCGACTGCAACGTCGACGATGAGTATCGGCAATTAAAATTCATGCCGGCGTCGTTAACCTTCGCGCGCGCATATACAGAGGAATGGTTTATAATGCACATCCAACGCACCGTCGCACCTCGCGACGGATAAGACGGATCACGTAAGACGTAAGTACGTGCGAACGCACTTTGTATCGCTTGGATCGTGATGCAACAGTGATGAGGTATAGCGAGAGTCAGGCGCAGTGTAAACAATAGGGAAATGCTGTCTCTTGCTCGTGAACGTAGCACGCTTGCCACAGGAAACGTGTAAAACTATTCCTCTCCAATTCCTACGCGATCTCGTTACCCGAGTATAATTATTCAAATAACTTTTATGCATACTAATTTAGGATGAGCTTATAAACTGAAACGTTCCCTCGAAAATAACGAGAGATATTTAAAACTCGTCCGTTATCGTTGAAAGTATGAAATGTGAGCGAGAAATTGTATTAGATAAGAATTCTGTAATGTTCAGTTAAATTTTAGGCGACTGAAGATCTTTAGTCTGCCTTTCTATTTGTGTGCTCGCCGGAGGAGTTCCCTAAGCAGCGGAGTTTACTGCAAGTGATTGCGATAGTCTTAAGCCAATCCTGTTAGTTCTCGTCTTATCCCGTCTTATCTTATCTGTTTTATCCGACAAGTAAGACAGAATATTTCTCAGTGAATACTTCCAGCAATCGAGAACAGTATACGCATGATAATAACTCATGAAAAGTAAGCGCTCAACTTTAGTTCAACAATCTATTGTTGTATAGAATGTGATAAAATGTTTACAAAAGTAGGGTAGGTGTCCATGTTACTGTGCCTGTCCCTATTATATTTCGCAATAAATTAAATTAAATTATTAGTGAGCATGGCATGCACTTTTCGAAAAATGTTTACTATACTTTAATAGTTAAAAAATAGAATACTTTCTTTTGTATTATATACATAATAAATAGTTTAACTAAATTAAAAAAATTTATTCTTTCTATTTATTTGTGAAAATTTTTTTTATAACTTCTTTAAGTACAAAGGCATACTAATAGGGACAGGTACAGTAATATAGACACCTACCCAATTTTACAATTCCTCTTTCGATATTTTCAAATAACTTATATGTATATAAAATAATATTTAGTACCCAAGGAAAAGAAGATATATTTCTCATATGAGAATTTTACACTAACACCTTGCGATATTATGCCCGTAGGTACTTGACGAGTAACGAATTAGCGAGCGCAAACAATCATTCACGTACGATCGGGACAATCACTCTTTGAGCCGCAATCGATCGCATAAATACCAAGAATCATACACAGGTATCACGCGTACAAGCTGCTAACGTGAATCGAGCTAATATCACGCTATAGCACATGCGCGCTCCACTTGGTAGACGCGCTCCATTCCGAAACGCGTATACGAGCGAGCCCATACGTTAATTGGCTATATCACAACAGTAACGCGCCGATTGATACGTAAATGGAGTGGGCAATTATGCGACGATGTAAACAATAATCCCTGTGCTACGATACTACAAACGAAGCTGACTGATGCGCCATGCAAATCCGCTCTCCTGTCTTCTCTATCGCGGTCCTATAACCACAGCTCTCTGTGGACTTCAACGTAATGAAAGCTATGGTATAAGCGTGATCTGCGAGAACTGTATTGTTATTTCTCTCATTCGCGGATATACCGAGTAATTTCGAATTAAATGTTTGTTAAAAGCCGTCAACAAATTAATGTATGCATTATCTGTATTAGATTATAATACCAAAAGAAGAAAATTAAAATACTACATATCTACATTTAAAACTATACCTACATACACACACATATACAAATAAAAATTGAAATTAATGCTAATTTGATGAACTTTGTATTATTGCAAAAACGTCACGAGTAACCTATTACTTTTCGTATGCCTTTGTATTTAAAGAAGTTATAAAAAAAATTTGCACAAATAAATAGAAAGAATAAATTTTTTAAATTTAGTTAAACTATTTATTATGTATATAATACAAAAGAAAATATTCTATTTTTTAACTATTAAAGTATAGTAAACATTTTTCGAAAGGTGCATGCCATGCACACTAATAATTTAATTTAATTTAATTTAATTTAATTTAATTTATTGCGAAATCTTATATCTATAATAGTTTTAACTTTGAATGCAATGGTTTTATATTTTATTAAACTATCAAATTTCAATTGGCGAGAGCCCTATTGATCAATCAGTCTCGTTGAGAAACAGTATTGTCGTGACTTTCGATAGTCGCAGCTGCGCTGGTTCCCGAAAATGATGCCCGAAAATGAAACATCACGACAGAAGAAAAAATACCGGCAGTTGCGGCGCAAAATGTGCAGTACATTGAACGGCGCCATTAAATTATCAGGACGTGAGGCGTTTTATCGTTTCAGCGTTGCTTCCTTTTCTTTTTAGTTATGTAGCCCCTTTAACGTGAAATTATATTTCCATTATACGCACGACCGTATTTAAGCACGAACGCATTATGCGTGATCGTTGCTGCACTTTTCACTGAAACGCGATTAACCCAGATTCGCCAGATGTTCTGCGCAAGGCACGATTCATATCTCAGTTTTCTCTGACATTCCTGAAAATACGGATAATTATGAAAACGCATAAATCATTTGAGATGCATGGATAAAGATAGCCAAGCCTTTCGCGACTGCAGACGGAAATGAAAGCTAATGCTCAATAATTTCTGTAATGTTTAATTATTTTAAGGCGTTTTATGTTATTTACTCTGCACTCTTTTCCGAACAAAATAAAAGTACGTCTGTCGCCGTTGTAACTGCAATTTATAGAAAGGTGCCTTGCGTGCACCGGTATCCTCGCGTAGATTTTCACGATGCGGCGCACGGAGAAATAGCATCAAAAATAATCGCTGCTATGTATCACAAAGAAGTGAGAGAGAGAGAGAGAGAGAGAGAGAAAGAGAGAGAGAGAGAGAGAGAGAGAGAGAGAGAGAAAGAGAGAGAGAGAGTAAGAGAGAGAGAGAGAGATAGGGAGGGGAGACAGAAGGATAAAGGTAATAAACGCCATAGAGGAAAAAAGCTAGAGAGATATAGATCGGGCCGAAGATAATTAACTGTACTCTTAATTAATGTTACCGGTATAATTACGTTTTCCGTACAATTTGCAAGTATGCGGATGGGAGGAAGAAGAGACAATGGTCGCCAATATCGAACCGCTTGGTACCACACATTCCGGCATTTCCGGCGAACGGAAGTGAGAAGCGCATTCGCACTACATTAATTTCTGCTTGAAATTAAATCCCGGGGGAAACGCGATTCTCTTACGCCAAATTAAATCTTTTCAATATCCGATCTGACGTATACATTACTTTTTTAACGGATCATTTATCTTATTTAACACTTTTGCGTACGCTATCATTCACTCTTAAACAAGAATTAATCAAATTAAGTAAATAATGGGCTATAAGAGCCAACGCAAGATGTAATATGCGAAAAATTATATTTAACAATTCTTAGTCAATACATTAAAAAATCATCTCCAGATGGAGAATGGCTATGGATTCCTTCTGAGATGCTTGACCGCTGACCACGTAGCATGCAGTAATTAGTTAATCACATTTCTATCTCTTGTAAAGTTCTTAACAGTTACTGCATTCTGTAGTTCTGTCGGGCCACAGTTTTCTGCCTTTCGTCTCCCTCTGCTATGGAAGACGAAATTGATTCTCGCTGTCGTTTGCTGCACGGATGCGTGTCGGACATACGCGTTGTGACATTGTAGATTCAAGATGCGCACTTGACGTTCTTAAAAATGCGAACCCTTCCTATGTCGGTGCTTGCGTTTCGCGTTAGCCATTGTGCGATGCCACCGTTTGCGTAAATAATAATTTTAATTTTTTGTACATTACGTATATGCGTTCTTTGACTTACTATCATTGAAGAGGGCCCGATTTAGGGCTGAAACGTCTGATTTTTTAATGTATTGACTAAGAATTGTTAAATATAATTTTTCGCATATTAGATCTTGCGTTGGCTCTCATAGCCCATTATTTACTTAATTTGTTTTTGTTCAGAGCCTTATTATACATTTGTTTAGAAATTAATCAATTAGAGCGCTGAGAGTAGGTAACATAGGCTTAATTTTTTTACTTCTGATAGCAATTTAGAGGAATGTAAAACTTATCTTATCTTATTCACCACTTCCTATTAAGAGATTAACGTAAAAGGATTTTTTCGCTTTTCTAATGCTTTCTATTTTTATCCGTTCTATTTTTAATATTATAAATATAGCTATCGTTAAAAGCAAAATTCCTGTTCCTTTCCATCTTTCTTATTCTTATTAAAAAATCTCGAATCACGCTTTGTCTTTTCGCGAGTGCTGTGAAACGAAGCGTATAATAAAGATTGTGCTATACGGGAAGTCGTCAAACAGTAGGAGACGATATTCTTGGCATACGTTGATCACATGTGTGAGCGCAGCCAAAAATCGTTTCGCGAGTCGAGATAAAAGAAAAGGAGATAAATATACAATTGGGCGACACTCGTATCTCCAAGAGGGCAAATATTCTTAGGAAGCCGCGTAGACATCAATGGCTGCCATCCAAAAATATTCCTGGACGAAATCTCCGCTGATTGCATCGGGAATGGAAGGCGGGAAGAAAAGACAAACAAGCAAGAAGGACGACTTTTCCGTTCATCCTTATGTACATTACATACCTAAGTATGCAGTTTTCGTCGAGGAAGAACGGGCCACACGCTTGGGGAAGATTTATTTTCGTGTCCATCTCTTCGAATTTCGTACGCCGTGACTCGATTTTCGTAAACGTTGCACGCTTCATATTCCCTGCCGCAAGTGTGTACGTTTGTAAGTCTCGACAGCTTGTTAGCATAATGTAGACTTTACGGCGAAGAAAGTAAATTGAGGATTGCGAGAAAAGTTGCGTGTAGTATAAGTCACTATTTATCTTGTTACACAAAAGAGAAAGAAGGTAACTGAGAATCTCAAGTTCCTCAAACAAAATAATGGCATAATTAAAACGACATATTATGAAAATATAATTGTTGAAGATATCATATTATGATTTCTATCTACTTTTTCTTATAAATTATTTATCATATAAATTATTATTTATTATAGAAACAAGTTATTCTTCACGGAACTGCACACAGACATTTTGCAAATCCAAAATAATCTAGGGAAAATTTATTATTTATTCTTGGGTGTATATTGCAAAATAAATTATCGGATCACGGTATACGAGACATGTAGAGCACAGGAATTTTCAGAAAATATGCTTCATATATTTTGACGCGTCGGAAAAGAGTAAAATAATTATTTTTGCAAAATGCTTTTAAAGCATGGCACATTTCATACGGCGATAATATCCTTGCGCTAGTGCATTGTGCACAAAATGACGAGATAATTAAACTTAATAATAATTAAAAAACGTAATTTTAAATCCTTGTTTGTCAGCGAACGTAATGCGAAAGTGCTAAATAATTTGCCCGTAATTGGTACGCCGCGCCGGCTAATGATCTAGCTAATTCTTTTTATACGTCCATATTTCGAATTCGCTTCGGGTGGCAAATTATCAATTATCTGCGAAAGTAGTTTAACTTTTTGCGACCACGCGAAATGCAGAAGCCTGACTATTCCCCCTCGAAACCGCGCACATTAATCGACATGGTAGTGGCGGCAAACTCGTTTTGCATCTCAAAGTGCGAAACGACAGGTAAATGCCGAGACAGCCGTGAGCGCAATATTTCTCGCATTAAGCAACAATTCCCGCGGCGCGCCCTCGCTCCGCGATCGATAACGAAATCTCGAACTCTCGAACCAGCGTAGAGGTACGGCGCGCTCTGCTAAATTAGTCGCGAAAATATTCACGCCTTTCATTTAGAAGTTATTAGGGCAACGCTGTCGCGACGCCCGGCGACACTGGGCGCCGGTCCTCTCCAAAGCGAATGGAAGTTTGATGCACGCAGATTAAATTCGCATTCCGGGTCGATGTACCGGGTGTGTATGATGGCATGCCAGATTCCTCCGGTGTTCCCGAACCCGGCTGTGTTTGCAAACGCGCGCGCATACACAAATGTGCGCATCGACGGATCGTAGATACGCACTTATGCAGACACCTGCGCTACTGCGGATGCCTCAAGAGCGAGGCTGCCGAACTACCCGCCGTGAGGTCCTTCAAACTCCGAAACTCTACTTCTTCCTCCCGCTCTCTCCTACCGACCGTTAGCGTAGCAAACTCTTGTTACTCTCTGTCTCTCTCCTTCTCGCTTCTACTCTTCTATCATTTTTTTCTGCTTCGCCTTCACCTACGTTTTCTCCACCACTTGTTCGGCAACGCTTTCTATTTCTTCCTGCTCACATACTGTATTCTGATCTCGTCTTTTTTTCTTTTCACCCTCGGGCTCACTGCTTATTTTAGCCGCCCCCCCCCCCTCCCCCTCCCAAAAACGGCTACGCTCTACGAGACATTTTTCCAGCTACCGCCGCTCTCTCGACGTTTACTCGCCTCCGTCGGTAGTGTTTTGTTCCTGCCATCGAAGCCCCTCATCGTCATGAATGCACTCCTTCGGCCACGTCGATGCATCAGCCGCACGTAAATTTCATCGTTACTCTGCGTGTCCTCAACCAACGCGGACTGACTTGCAATTACCGTTTGGTGACAGCTCTGTTCCTTCATTAAAATTACATCAACGTTGGTACACAAAAGGCGCGTACTCTCTATCTACCGCGGCTGCTATAATGCGCTTAGGGATTTCCGACAAGCATTTCGGGAGCCGCATCTAACCGAAGGATAGTCCCCGCGCTTGGTGAATGCGGTAGGATCGCTGATAAGCAGCGCATAGCAAAATGCACGGGCTTGCACTTTCCGCACCGATTCGCTAAATGATCATTTGACTTTCAACAGCCTTTCAATTCTCTGGATCTCGATAATGTCGGAAGAGAAATCAAAACGCACCAGCATTTGCGACAAAAACATGGCTTACTCAAATATGTATGTACTTCAAACATGAGGTTCCATATACATATGTGATTCATAATGTGACTTTATTTGAAAATAACATTTTTTCGTCTCTGTAGTGTTTTATAAATTTAGTACGTTACAATTATACTCAAATTGAGAGAGAGGAAGCACTATCATTTGCGATTTAAATATTTCTATTAAGATTAATTTACAGCTTTAAATAGTGGTTTAAAAATGTAAATAAATAGAAACAGGATATATTTCTTTCAACGCAATTTAAAATGCAACTGAATTCAGTTCAATGTAAAATTAATAGAAGAAACAATGTATAACAGAAAACATTTTCTTATTACAATAAACTTTATATTCAGATATCTACAACTAATTTATTATAAAATAATTTTGATAATTTAGTATAATTGCATTTATACATATTTCTATTTGCCGCGCGTGTAGGTACATGTACTAATTTAAAATGAAACCTATTATAAATTTTAACATTGATTTTCTGAAGGTAGGATTGTATTCTCTATATAAAGCTGTTTTTCACGAATTATTAAGATATTGACACTCATTGCGTCGGAACTACAGTTAAATTTTTCGCAAGCATTTCAAGAAGGGAATCTACAACTCTCCGACTTCCACTTCTTGCAAAACAAGATTAACCAGACAGGTAATAACCTTAACTTCTGCCGCCTATTTTCCGAAGTGCAACGCGGCGGAGTGCGAATTAGAAACATCAAATTCAATGGAACTACACGCCAATACGGTACGAACGCGAGTTCTATTGAAAGGGAACATCAGATTCAATGGCACTGCTCGCGCCTACCCAATATGAATTCAACATAGCGTAAACGCATACGTACATTCTACGATATTCTAAGAAAATTTTACATGCTCGACTTCTTTATACATATACATATAGATGATAGCTATCATCCACATTTATATATGCTACTTCATTGATATTGCCCAAAAGATATCAACAAATTTATTGTATTAAAGAACAAATCGCTTGTACGACAAAAAGCGCGTTTTTAAATAAAATTTTATGCACAAATCCAAGTTTTTACATGAGTTAAATTGTTTATAATTAATATAAAAGAGACCGGGGCAAGGACGACAGTTTTTTTTCGGTGCCAATTTTTAACAACAAAATAAATAATTTTAGTTAAATGTGGTATACCGTTGTAACGAATGAACCTTTAGCTACAAAATTTATATAGGAAATTTTTGTCTACGTCGCTTTGTTTAACCGGTATAGAGTAAAAACGACAAAGGTGGAAAAATTGAAATCTCAAAAATGCCGGGGTAGAATCGTAACCCCCCCCCCCCCCCCCGAGGGGCGGATCCATCACACTGCATTTTCAATAAAAATACGTACATTTAATCCTGAAAAATGATAGGATACATTTTAATAATTATTTTTTAAGAGAAAAATGTAAGAATTTATTCGTTAAAACCTTTATGCGGAACATATTATAAAAAAATCATTTCTTTATTCGCCAATGAAACAGTTTAAGCATATAAAAACAGAGCCTGACAAGCGCACGCATGTGTTGTGTGCCCTAGGCTCGCACGCAATGCACTGTTTTCGGGTGTATAAGCTCTGTTTGTTGTCAACTTCTCTGAGCACACGCAGCACGTATTATCGGTCCTCGTCCTCGCCCAAGTTTTCGTCAGAATCCGACCGCTGCTGCTTCCTTGATTTCGATTTACGCCTACTGCTCGTCGAAGGCTGCGGTTTTGATTGCGTGGCATTTTTTTGGGCCGGCCTCTCTTTCTCAGCACAGTGGCAGGTGTAGATTTTGACGTTGTCTTTCTCGTAGCAGGTTTTTCTTCTTTTTCCACATGAACTCTGCCTGCTCAGTCGCCAATTCCATATCATTTCAGGCGTACTCACCGATAAGCCTCCATGATATCGTACGACCACGTCATCCAAGTGTTCTATTTTATCGTTGTTCTTCTTAAGCCAGTCGTTCAACGTGGTTCTCGGGACACCGAATTGTTTTGCGGCTGCGTGAGGGTTTATTTTATCTTTTTTCACCGCAAGAACTGCCTTTTTGAGTTGCTCCTTGTTGACGGGAGTTGTTTTGCGACGTTACGTGCGTACCATTTTCCTGCAGTGTACACAAACAATGACGCACGTGCAAGGGAAAACAGAGGGAAACCTAACCTGAAATCGCCGGGGTGAAGTCGTGCGCCCGGCGCGCCACAGATGACGAGACTGACGCGTCCGCCCCGGGTGCTTACTGACGACTTACCCCCAAACACAAGTTTCAAGTTTGATCGCCCACGAAATATTAGACATCAACAATAATAAAAAAACTACACTGGATTCGTGTTTAGCATGCATTATTCTTTATAATCACGTACCTCGAGATTTGGAGAGCAAATATTATTGCAGATATTATAAAATCTCCACGCACAGAAAATTTCACTTTTACCTTCCGAAAACACGTTTGCCCTCGTAAAAATTATAACACGGCAGGTAACCTGCCAAAACTCCGTTGGTCACATGGGTACCATAAGCAGCGTTTACAATGTTAATAGCGATTTCGCACAATATACAGGTTCCGAGATATTTGATTTGACAGTTTCGCCCCGACGACGTCTTCTTCCCGGTCTCCCATAATCTAATAAATTTGGGATTTTATTTTACATTTTAATTTGTACTATACCTATGCAGAATGTGTAATTTGTTCCGTATTAGAAAAATTTTATCAAAGGAAATTTTATATCCAGGTAAAAATATACCCAGATGCATATTAAATATCCATCATGTAAAAAGCAAAGATTCAACATGGTGACAACAGTAATTGTGAAATACAAAGTTTGGCAAATAAAAATGCAGGTTTTGCTGATATCGCATGGACGAAAAATCAGAAGCAAATTAATATTTTAATATCATGTAGCGTCATGTCATTAATACACCGCAACTGGAATCAAATTATCTTAAACGATCCGCGGAGCGTTACCTATATCGAGCATTCCAAATGATTGGCAAAAGCATCGTTGCGAGAATCATTGCGCTTGCATCGGTGACTAGTGGAATAACTAAACGTTATTACGCCCGGCGGTACGTAATTGCAACATCGGTGGAATCGCTAAAATGTCCTGCTTCCCTGTTAAGCCCTCGGAACCCTCGATCAAGGAAAAAGAGTTATCTTGCCTTGATATTGGATCAGGAGAAAACTATAATTTTCGACAGACTTTTCCCTGCCGACTGAAAGTATCCGTCAGAAATGCGTGGTCATGGTCGATGTACTCCGAACTCTCGACTCAGCACCAACGATATATGTTCATCCCGGCGCTGCACGGCAAACGAGAAATCGTGTTTTGTAATTGTCTAAAGCCTTCAAATCTTATCCGATTTTAATGATTTTTTTTTAATTGAAGTTTATTTAATTCCAAACAATGTTATCGAAGCCGATTTTTGAATTGGGTTTATTTTTAAAATAGCGGATATAAAATATAGCAGTTGGAAAACAGAAAGCATTAAAGCGATATTTACTAAATTGCGTATACGTATGTTTTTGATGTCGCAGATCATGAATTTGCTTAAGTGCACAAAATATTTTTATATGGAAGCAAGATTACAGATTCACATTTATTACCAATCGATGAATTATCTGAAGAAGTGCAGGAAAAACGTAATAAAAATTTCAAGTGATTTAGAGAATATCACATTCAAGAGCATTGCAGAAATGCAACAAATAAAAACATTAAAATTGTAAAATTAATTAATTAAAATAAATTTAATATGGTCACCATGAACAATAAATATATTATATATCGTATTAGTAAATATGAAAAAATGTAAGTATCGCAATGAACTGATTTGCACAACTGATTTACATATAAATAAATTTTTTTTAGGTCAGTAATTGTGAATATGTTGCAACAATTAGGTAATAAATTCCAAATGGTGGATCAAGTATCATGGTGGATGCCAAAATTAAAAATTAATTTAATTTTTGTTAAAAATTAAATTAAAACGTTTAAGAGATTGTTGATTACATTATCTGAAATCAAAATTGCAGAAATCACAATGGTCAATCAGTTTATTGCGATACTTACATTTATTCATATTTACTAATACGATATATAATATATTTATTGTTCATGATGACCATATTATATTTATTATAATTAATTAATTTTACAATTTTAATGTTTTTATTTGTTGCATTTCTGCAATGCTTTCGAGTGTGATATTCTCTAAATCACTTGAAATTTTTATTACGTTTTTCCTGCACTTCTTCAGATAATTCATCGATTGGTAATAAATGTGAATCTGTAATCTTGCTTCCATATAAAAATATTTTGTGCACTTAAGCAAATTAATGATCTGCGACATCAAAAACATGCGTATACGCATTTTAGTAAATATCGCTTTAATGCTTTCTGTTTTCCAACTGCTATATTTTACATCCGCTATTTTAAAAGTAAACCCAATTTAAAAATCGGCTTCAATAACATTGTTTGGAATTAAATAAACTTCAATTAAAAAAAAAAATAATTAAAATCGGATAAGATTTGAAGGCTTTAGACAATTACGAAACGCGATTTCTTGTTTTGCCCCACTGTGGCGCCGCGCCGGCCAAGAGAAATGCCAAAGTAAAACGATCTATCGATTCTTTCTCTACAGCTTTCCGTCGAATCTCCTGTGATCCAGCGTCGCCTTCGAGAATGCACCATTCTGCTCTTCGTTATATTACCGTCGCTCTACTTGATAAACGCCTTTGTGAAGAAAAAGCACACACACGGACTATTTCCAGGGTGAGACAATGAACAGATGCCTGCTTTTGTGTGCAATTTTGCCAGATTGCATTACCTTTTTCATGGATTTGCCTGATCACATTGTAAATTTTTATTTAAAGTCCATCCACGTAGTAAAAATTTTAATCACAAAAATCGCGGAACGCGAGTTTCGCTTTGCTTACACGAAATTCAATTACTTAAAATATTAAAAAGGAGTACTCTGATTATTGCACGAAATATTGTATTAAATTGTTATTAAATTCATGTAAGAATTTAAAGTATAAAAATATAAAGTTTCACGATTCGAAGTAAAGTAAAAAACACTATTATTTCTAAAAACTTGGAGCAGTTCGGTATTGATTATCCATCCATAGTCGTTTCGTTCGTTGCCGAACATCGTGACTACCTCATGATAATTTATGGAAATTAGTATTCTTGGGGTATTACTTACGCAGTAGAGGCCCCACTCCTTTCTGCGGGGTATGGGGGGAGTACACATAACAGTTGTCAGTTTTTATGTGTGGACCAACAGCTTAACGTCTCTTCCGAAAGATGGAGCCCAGTTTCTCCGCATGAGAATACCCTCTTTATTTCTCATACGGGGGGGGGGGGGGGGGTGCAGTTTGAAATTTAAAAATTTCTGTGACCAAGTGGATTCGAACCCGGCTTCCCGTGGTTACGAGTCTGGCGCTCTACCACTAGACCATACTGCCACCACATTGGTATTGATTATATACATACGTTAAATTCGCGTTTGGATTAAATCGCGAAATATATCTACATTATCTACGTAATCGATCGCTACGAAAGAATCGTTACTTTCGTATCATTGAAAATATCAGCAAGATGCCAAATGCTGTAAACAAAATATAACAATAAACTACAGCGTCTATCGAACTACCGTGGTACATGATACAACCTTTATCTTGCGAGTTCGCCATTTCTCACGGATTTCCTATCGAATGGGCAATGATCGAGGAACAATTACTGCAGCCTTACTCCCGGAAATTACATTACGATCTCTTCTAACGGAAAGAGATCAGGTCGGCCGGTGCTGCATTAGCTGACCTGCGCTTCGCCGCCGGTGTAAATCCGATTGAACCTCGCGCGCCCGCGCGCGCGCACATGCAATCCACGAAGGGAAGACAGTTCTCCCTTCAGGAGAATTGGGTTAAGTCAATGTCATTGATAACGGATTTCCGATATTTCGCGTCAGGATCTATCTTTCCGTGCTCATAATCAGAAGCCATCCTCGCCTCTCGCCATTGTCGCGTACGTTGATATCAGCCCTATACGCGCCGCGCCCTGGTGCCTCGCCATGAAAATGTGGGATTTTACGGCGCCCGCGGAAGGCAACTGACAAAAATTGCAATCGAAGTTCACTTTCGGCGGCAATCAACCGTAAAAATCTGGCGAAGAAAGTAAACATCGATACTCGTTCATAGTGAAAACCCATCATCGACAATGACCTACACTACTATCGATGTGTGGGGCTGTAGGTTGCTCCGGGGCGGCAATCGAGGAGTTCCGGAAAAGCGACTTTTTGGAATAGTTTCGCTGTTACTCATCTTCCGGATATAATGCGGCACGAGCATGAGCCGCGTACAATTTTTATTCAGCGCTATTTCACATTTAATCCATTTTCACTATTGCCGTGATCGTAAAGCGATATTATTGTGAATTACTGATTTAATTTACGTAGAACGCTAAGTTTTCTGTTTTACTTACGCATTCTGTATTAATCCCCAATAATTTCCTGTCTCGCGAGGCAGTAAACAAGAAAAAATGGAGACAATGGAATTTAATCTTCACCAATGCGCCTGTTATGCCATTTTGTGTGAGAGGATACTGTATCCCAGGCACTGTCAAATTACATTAACGTGGCGGGTACGTCGAACTCGTTTCGCGGCATTCCCGCACAAAAAGTGAGAGAAGCCGTGTCAGTTTTGCTGGCTTCGTCCGAGATCCTATATGACATAGAAGCTCTATCACGCTGCCGGGGCCAAAAGTCACATCCACCACATTCGCGGGCGGAACAAACGCGTCATCTTCCGTGTCTTTCGATTGAACTTAAAGGTTCTCAAGGCGGATTATCCAGTCTTCTCCGTTACCGCGAGGTCGTACCGCAGCGGCTACGGAATTTAACCCTCCCCTCGGCATGCCTTCCTACGAAGACATCGATATCGAGCAGTGTCACATCTTCAGCCGCGCGGCGTTTGCGGGTTCATGCTATTCAGAAATTTGAGAGTTAGCTAGAGAAGCCTAACCAATAATGGAGATGCAATCAGATTTTATTAGAACACGCATATATTAAATCTCTCCGCGGCAAATGGCACATATATACATACGACTAATTAGAGTAGAAGGGCGTGGTAACAACAGAACATCTCCGACATATTTTATTTGACCGAATATTTTGTATAAACAATAAATAAATGCTTACATCATTTATACAATAAAAGTTTAAATTTTGAAATAGAGGATCAACTATTTATGCTAGATTACTTAATATTTACTACTTGTCTTTCCGTTTCTTTTCTATTTCTCTTCGTATTACGCTTAAATAAAACGTCGAAATATTAAGAAAATTTTAGTTAATACTTTCTTTCTGTCTCTTTCTTACCCCTGTGTAAAATTTGCTCTCATAAATTGCTTTATTATTCATGAAAAGTAATTATATTGTGTATTACCGAAAATGATGGCAATACGTATGCTCCAATTTCATTAAATCAACTTTCTAAAGTTAAACAGAAGCTAAGCTGAAAAGGGGAGGTGAAGGGAAACATCTTGTACGTCTGGAAGCTCAACAACAGAAGTGCACTATCATGAATCCCGGTTATGCGAATTCCCGGAAAGTATGTCGCTTAACTTTGTCTATAGTCCAGTCAAAATACGATTAGACCTAGAAAAAATTGCAACAGAAGGTTTTATTACGTCATTGTGTTCAGAAAAATATACTGAACAACATATCCAAATTCCGCCATTTTCCGCTATCCCTAAGTATGTTTTTTATTAACAATTTATAAACAAATTTGTTTTTCTCCACAAATACGATAAATTTCGAAATTTTTGTAGAGATCAAAGTTGTAGAACAGACAAATATCTACAAAAAATGTTCTATAAGTTTTTTTCGTACAAGCAATACTTTTCACGTAATAAATTTTGCAAGATATACGCTGCACGGAGCGCGCTGACAGACGTCAAATAAATTGAAGCGTCGCACGCGCGCACAAAAAATGTCATATCTTTTGAACGAATCATCGTACAGAAATGATCAAAGAATCGTTGAAAAGCTGAAACTTTCAGCTTTTTAATGCGATTTGGTTCGTTATTCTACGACAATTTTTGAAAATTCTACGATGGTTTAAACAAATTGTTACATGCATTTTTGCATTTTTCATAAAATCAGCCACAAGTAGGTTCCAAATTGTTTAAAAAAAAAACGCCAGCAGGATATTACAGTATATACTTCATACTTTGACCCTACCAGAGGAAAAAAATTACAAAAATTTTTTTCTTTAAAATCAAGCTATTGACATGTCCAGTCAAAATACGGAAAAAAGGGGGGGTACCTAGAAAAAATTGCAACAAAAGGTTTTATTACGTCATTGTGTTCAGAAAAATATACTGAACAACATATTCAAATTCCGCCATTTTCCGCTATCCCTAAGTATGTTTTTTATTAACAATTTATAAACAAATTCGTTTTTCTCCACAAATACGATGAATTTCGAAATTTTTGTAGAGATCAAAGTTGTAGAACAGACAAATATCTACAAAAAATGTTCTTATGAGTTTTTCGAAATATCTCATATTATTTGAGATATTTGCAACAAGAGCTACTAGGCTACGCGCGGAGCGAAGCGGAGAGTTCTAACAAGCACACGGCAGTCTCTACCGGTCGCTGCTCGCAAATATCTCAAATAATATGAGATATTTCGAAAAACTCATAAGAACATTTTTTGTAGATATTTGTCTGTTCTACAACTTTGATCTCTACAAAAATTTCGAAATTTATCGTATTTGTGGAGAAAAACAAATTTGTTTATGAATTGTTAATAAAAAACATACTTAGGGATAGCGGAAACGGCGGAATTTGGATATGTTGTTCAGTACATTTTTCTGAACACAATGACGTAATAAAACCTTCTGTTGCAATTTTTTCTAGGTACCCCCCTTTTTTTCCGTATTTTGACTGGACTACTACTGTCAGACTCGTCCGCGTCGGTTGGAAGGAATTTTGCGTGACCGCCGTAGTAAGTGACGACGATAAGAAAAAGAGATGGCACGACCGTAAAAGCGCGTTGTTTAGAGAGATCTTGGCGTTGATGGAAATCGCAAATATCGCCAGGTGCAGTGAACCGTGGCCGGACTGTCCGCCGATTATTCGTTGATAATAATACATCAGTCGAAATAACTGAATGTCCTGGGTTATTGGTTTTTTGTCGGTGCAATAGATTTCACCAAAATATAAATCGGCCGATGGGGCGCGGTAAATTAGTCGTGACTGGAAAACCGATATATCCGCCCTTTAATGTGTACACGCATTCCCGTGCGCTTGTACAACGACTCGTACTCGTGTGTGGAGACGCGCGTATTCACGGGAGCACGTATGTATGCATACGTGTGTTGTACGTCCGCACGAGTACTCGGTGCGCTCACACTTATATACTATATATAAGTTATGGGTGCGCTCTTGTACAGTATGTACGGGACGATTAAACCGGAATTGACGTAACGCTTCGAGGAACAAGCGCGAATAATAATGCCCCGTCGTTTTCCGCTTCGTGCATCACAATCCGCTGTCGCGGGTCTGTTCGTCGATTTGACGATTCGACGATCGCTCTCGCGTTGCGAGGAGCGCCCGCGTGCCCGCTTAATACTCGAGACTGTATGCCGATCTCAGTCTCGGAGCGGCACACACTCGCGATTTATTGCTCGACTAAAGATTGGCGAGTAATAATATGGTCAAAGAGATGCGAGAAGGATTTTCCCGCCGTAACTAAACTGACATAAGGAACTTTACGATGCCGGATCCGTCGAATTTACGACCAACTCATGCACGTAATGTACCGCGTGTTGCGAATAAAAGTCATGTGACATACAATTATATCTGTGTCACTTTCACCGAAATCTTTGCTTAACAAACGATTGCTTAGCGCTCTTTATTCATTACTGATTATTACACAAGTAGCGCAATTATCCGTATTGCAGATTTTCTCTGCTAATGTATACGATGATTTCAACGGATTATTAGAAAGAATTTATTTGCTTATTTATGATTTATTATTTGCGTAGGTACGTGAAATTAGTTATTATATTTAGAAAATAAAAATTTAAATAAGAGACATTTTATACCTAATATGTTTTATACTCTCGTCTTGAGTCAAGTTTAAAAGATAAAATTCTAAATTAAAAAGAGCTATCTATATCTCTATCAATTCAAGTATTTTTTTAACATTTCGGAGTATACGTGATAGGATCTACTTGCTTTACAATTTATGCAAAATTCGACATAAATAAAGTTGGACTTTGTGTCATATGTCAAATTTATGAAAAGGCAGCTTTTTCGTTGTAGCAGACTCTTTCATAATATTCAACTGGATAAGCGCGTCAAAACTGCAATCGCGGAAATCTATCGGCCTTCCGTTTTTTGTGCGCGTTTGCGGCGCTTGCTTTGACTTTTCGATTTCATTTCATCCCATCGCCGCGCGACCAAAAATGTCGATGACTCGCCAAACCATAGATGACGAATGTACTCTTTTTTTCAGTCGTTTTACAAGCCGTTGCACAGCTCCTATTGTTGCGTTGGTTATCTGCTACAACGCAAAACGATAACGCATCTCCGCCATGAGTTTCGAAACTCTGCGATGAGAAAATTATTTATAGTAGTAAAATTGTTTTTGTATCTTGCTGAAACAATAGCGCGGTTATGATCGCGAATCTAATTTAGACATTGAATATAGCACGTTATAGCACTGAAGGATTCGTCATAACTAGAATAAAATATCAAAAATTCAATAAAAAGACATTATTATTTAAAAATTTTCTATTTTTTAATGATGAGATAAGACATTAGAATTTGTCGCGCAAAATCATTTAAATAATACAAATCTGCTTTTCTTCAAGCATTCATTGTCCGTTTCTCAAATTCGCCATAATCGCAACCTATTTACATTAACAAAGAAGATGTTATCATAATTTTCTCCATATCGATTTCCGTCAAAAGTGGATACCCGTAAAAGAGGGACAACGCCGTTTTCTCGACGATCATGTTTGTCGGTAGACTGACAATTTTGAGTCGAACAGGATCGAATATGCGGTCAGCAAAGAAAAGAAATTTATTCTATATGCTTCGCCCGACATGGATTCTGCAGGATAAAGGTATCAAGACGAATTCAATGAAGAGAGCCTACCGCCTGTTATAACCCTACGGGACTCTTCGGATCGTTCGGCATAACAAATACCCGCCGAGGAAATCTGAATGGCGACACATGAAATCGATTATCGGGCGGGAGGCTGGACCGTTGCTACCTTTTTACGTTCCTCTCATATCAAGGAGATTCGACCTTGCTGAATTGGATCGCTCAGCAAATAAATATTGCTGATTCTATATAACAAGGTGTTAGACACTCGTGTTTCGTAAGTGTTACGCTGTTATAATCAGTACAAACTCGGCGTCACAAAACAGATATATATATATATATATATAGGCGTATTTTTATTCCTCGTTGTACTAAATACAATTAAATTGCGTCATAGTAATAATGTGATATAATGTAGATATAAGAATACGAATGCTGCATTTCAGTCTTGTACTGTAAATGTTGTAAATACGAGCTTTTTAATATCACGAATTTCCATCAAATGGAAGAGATACAGGCTCGCTTACAAATTAAGCTACTTTAATGATTTAATGCACTGTTATATTTAAATTTAATTTAATCCCTCTTTTAAATTCAACGTCCAACAATCTTCACGGAATAGAGTAAACATAACTATTGCGGACGGTGGCATTTATGTATGCTGGGGTCACGTTCTCGCCGTTCTTTCATACCCACTCTAAGAAAATAAAGGACGCGGACGTAACAGCTGTGTGAAGTTGCCCCCCCCCCACTACTAAAAATCCAATAATAACTATTACCATTCGTTTGGTTGATTGATTGGTGTTTTGTAGTCCATTCCCGATTTTTGGTAGTCAAAGCTGTAATTAAGAATACGAAAAAACGACAAACGCACGTGAAGTTAGCCCCCCCCTGTTATAGAACTTGGCTTTCCAGATTGCATATATCAAAATAACTGTAACCATTCGTTTGGTGGTCGCGTACTAACGTTTGGTAGTCCATTTCCGTTGATTGGTAGTCAAAACTCTAATTAATATTACGAAAAAACGACATACGCGCGTAAAGTTACACTTCTTTTTATAAAATTTGGCTTTCCAGACATAGGTATGTTATCACAAACCGAACAAGTAACATTTACTTTCTATAATTAACCTGCATATATGTATTATCATAACTAGATAGCATTCGTTTGGTGCACTTGGTATAACTATATAAAAATGTAATTGTCAAAGAAGAAAGTAGACTATATATATATATATATATATATATATATATATATACGCGTGTGTGTGTGTGTGTGTGTGTGTGTGTGTGTGTGTGTGTGTGTGTGTGTGTGTGTGTGTGTGTAACCATGCGTCTCATAGATATAATCTTATACGATTGCATGTTTAATTATAATCATTAATATTTATTTAACAAGCAATTTATAATGTTTAATAGTTAATTCTCAATAATTAATAATTAATTCTTAAGTACATATGGGTAAAATTGACGTAGGCTACTTCGAACTTCAAGAAGTTTTTTCAAGCTTCTTCTATAATAAGTCGATACAATAAAATAATACAAACAGTTTTTTAATTTTTCTTGTAGTCATATAGTTATTTTTTGAAATGTTAAAGAATATATATTATAATCTTTCAATTTTTAGAACTGTAGAGCGTAATTAAAATAACGACTGATTGTGTATATGTAGTATAAAAATTAGAATTAGTTGTTAACGAAACAAACCTTAATAATCGCGTTAGGTTGATCAATTCTCCTTCAAAAATTTCTATTAATATCTCAGGACTACTATATATATGAATATCCGTTTGCTAATGGTTTAGGGATATTTAGTATGTATGTAACATTCTCTCTCTCTCTCTCTCTCTTTCTCTCTCTCTCTCTCTCTCTCTCTCTCTCTCTCTCTCTACCCCCCCCTCTCTTATTTATTTACTGTTTATTATAAAATAAAATTTATTTGTTATTTATATAGTTTGTATATTTACACGCATTTTTATATAAATATACATATGTTTATTTTTTTAAACTTATATATATATATATATATCATATACATATATATATATATACATATTATATATTATATATCTATATATTGCTCCATGCAGTTCTATCTTATGTTCTTGATTATAGCATTGGACTGACTTTATTAGATCATTATACATATATATTCCATGCGCCATGTGTTCTTCTTGCATATGCAATGTAATATTTATTATTATATCCTATTACACCTTCCAATCTAAAAATTTAATATAAAGCAATGAATGATCAATGTACCGTGAGTGGGTGTAAAGAGAAATTACAAAACTTATATAGGCACACCTTAAAAAAAAATTATGTTTGCTACCTCTTTTTAAATAGAAATATACTTGCTAAAATACAATATCAATAAGTTTAGAAACATAATAAAGAAATAGACTTTTTAACTATAAATTATATGCATCTACAATGTAGATTCTACATGTACAAACAATTTTTACATCTTTAATATTTTTTATGTAATATAATTTAAATAAGTGACTTATGTAAAGAAAGGAAATTTTTATTAGCGGCGTAGCCGCTAGAAAACTAGGGATGGGATGGACAGACAATGCAAGGGTCAGAAGTTAAAAGAACTGGGATGCCGAGAGTTAAAACGGGTTGCGCTGCTTATAATTAACATTAGTTTATTCGAAAATGACAGGATCAGAACGAGGCTTTCAAAACACGATAAATCCATAAACGCGGTTATTATAATTAGACGAATAAATGATGACAATGCGACCGGAACGTTTCGAAGACGTCGCCTCCGTCTCGTTCTCTTCATTTTCTTTGTCAATTTGCGATTGTGAATCGCTAGGAAACTCGGGGAACGTAATTGTCGCTGAAGGAGACGAAAGGGTTCCCAGAACGAGTGCAAGCGGGAGGGGTGATAAGGGAAAGTAGGAAAGAAGAGAATGAGGTAGATAAAGGGTATAGTAGTTGGGTGAGATTGTTAAGAGGGTTGTCGAGCATCCTGGATATTGGCCCTGATAATGGACCATCCTAAACGCACGTTCGCGCTCATCCCGAAAACTCTCAAGAGCGCATCCTTCTCTTCTTCGTTTCCCGTACTCGTCTATCCTTCAGATAATTCTTCCATACCTTCGATTCTATCTATTAGGCCCTTTCGTTAAGACGTTGTTATATTAGTCGAATGCGGAATAAAACAATTGCAAACAATGACGATTAATAAAGAGGCGTTTAGAGATAATTGCAAAATCTGTGTAAATTATCAATCCTTTCAAACTATTTGGAGCATCGTCTTTGCATATATATTTAATTAGTCATTATCTTTGCTTTTCGTTGTTTTAAATAGATTATTTTGTTATGATTTCGTAGATCTATACTAATATATAAAATTCTTACGGGTGGTGTATGTTTGAACGTTATTAACTTAAAAACTATTGGACCGATTTTAAAAAAACTTGTACCAACATGTTCCTTGAAATATCAGGAGTGCTATAGAGCAATTTAATTTGGCAGTTCTTTTTAAAAAGTAAAATTTTTTAATTTATACCATTTTTGTGGATTGGTGTGTATGTATGTTTGCTTTTATATCTCGAAAAGTTTTAAAGGAAAGAATACTTAGTTATAGTGTTTTTAAATTTCTTAATGTTAGCTAAATGCACTTGCAATTTATTTTATTGTAGTTGTTTTTTTTTATTTTTTAAAATTGATCGTTTCCAAATTAAATACCACTCATCTATATATATAAAATAAAATATCTGTATGTCTCTGTTTGTTCTTTATACACTCTTAAACTATTCGACCGATCTGGACCAACTTTTGCACAGTTACTCTTTACATCCTTGCGCAAAACATAGACTACTACGGAACCTCGATATTTTACTTACCGATCACCGATTATATCTTTTGGTTTTTCCGGGCGTTTTTCAGGAATTTCGAGATTGCTCACTAGCGATGTACACAGAACCTCGATATTTCACTTAACAATCAGCGTTTTCATCCCTTGATTTTTCAGGGCGTGTTTTTTGGAATTTCGAGATTGCTCGCTCGCGATGTACTCAGAACCTCAATATTTTACTTACCGATTACCGACTTTATCCCTTGGTTTTTCCGGGCGTTTTTTAAGTGAAATATCGAGGTTCTGTGTACATCGCGAGCGAGCAATCTCGAAATTCCCGAAAAAATGCCCAGGAAAACCAAGGGATGAAGTCGCTGATCGGTAAGTGAAATATCGGAAAAACGGAAATGACTCAATAGCGTGAAACTGGAGTACAAAAAGACCGGTTACGACATGTTCAATCAAGGAAAACATTTATGCGGTCCGATTTGAAATTAGAGGCATTTAGTTATGATCCAAATTACGAATATCAATTTCATCCGAGAGTAATAATTGGGAAAATGGATAATATGTGATCATTCTCAAGCAAGAAAGTTTAAAACTTAAGCACCTGGAATGTGTTGTTCAAACGGAAAAGTTAAACTACCACCTTTAAATCAACCACCTGACGCACTTCTTATGTTTGTCCACAATAGGGATATTGAAACATAAATAATGTCGTTTGAAGAAAAACGACGCTCGGGCGAAGCCCGGGTAACCAGCTAGTAATTTAATACAATTTGATTTGATCTATAGTCATAGTGAAACATCGGTGGATCGCGAGGCAGTATCGATCGATAACTATATATAGATAATTCATTACCTTTACCTTACCGATCGGTGCCGCCATCATCGATGATCCCCAATAGAAGACATTTACTCGCCCCGCGTGCTTTTCGGCAGCTTGCGCGAGACAGGAAGTCCGCGGAATTCACTCTCTTGCGAGCCGCCCTTGGAGTCGCCACACCATCTTACTTTCTCGCGAGCCGCTCTCGGAAGCACACACGCCAGCAGACAAACACTATTGCGAGGTAAATCAATTAACTTATCGTATTATTCATAACGGCCCTATTACGTTCCTTTGAGTCGGTCTCGTTTTTATATTCGCTTTTTCGCGGAATTAATAATACCCTTCCGAACACAGACATTGAAATAAATTTTTCGTATTAAATGATTCGTTTTTCGTAATACAAATACCTGAGTGTGACTTGAATTCAGATTGCAAAATAACATCAAACACGATCGATAAATTCAAGTCGTTTATACGCTTCATTTACGCAATTCACTTTATATGACAAACGTGTGCATGCCTAAGCGCGTCACTTCGGCGTGCAAGCTGGAAATTAATTTAAGATAATTAAAACCAACATTTAAGTGCGCTTGGCATCCCCCTCTTAGTCGCGATCTCCGAGAATTAAATCTCGAATCACAAATTAATTTGACACGCGCCGGTTCAATGTCAACCAAAGCGACAAGAATGGCAGGAATCTGAAATTCCGTTGGTCCAAATATATTCAGCCGGATTCGAGATTACAGACCACGTATGTATACGTATGAAGCCCATGTACGTATAGGGCTGACACTGCACATTCAATGTTTTTACCTTAATTATTTTCACAAAGATGGCAGTCAGTGCGATAAAAGCTAAATGTATTTTCTTCAATTGACATAAATGAGACATGATCTTAAAAGTCAATTGACAACATAGAAACGCATCAGATATAATTCAAGCATTTCATTTATACACCGGCTATATTTTCGGTTAGCAATTATCTATCATAATTGTTTAATCAATCATCATTATAGGTATTTAATATTTTATTAATAATTAATTAGAGAAGATGCCATTTTCGGTCGGGCTGGATTTGGTAGTTTAATAACAATATTTCTGTGTAAATTTTGTATACCTTTTTGAACTTGGTAAACTCCGCGCCGATCATTCGTCGATCTTAAAGCCACAAACTTAAATCGATAATTGATTTAACTTTTGATGTTAATATATAAACATCCTATTTAAATCACTAAAGAATTTATTGTGAAAATTATTACCCTAGCCAGGGTTCGAATTCGGACTTTCCTACAATCCATAACGGTCGTTTTTAATACCAATTCGATCTTTACCCATGAGGCATGTGGTGATATATTTATCACAATATCAATAATTACAATATTTAATACTCTATAATTATAAGATAATTCTTTAAGAAATTAGTAATTGTGCTTCGTAATCAAATGAGTCTTATTTTAAGAGAAAAGAATTTGTTTTTTTGCCAGCCGTGTAACCGTTAAAACATCGGCAATAATTTACGTCATTAAACGTTTTATAAATACTACGGTACGTTCTAGATGGGAAATCTTTTTGGGCGGAGTGAAGAACGCGAAAATTCGTTTAACTCGATCCTGGAGCTACGACGGATCCGACTGGTTTCTCGTATCGCAATTTGCGATGTTAATCAACATTACGAAAGAGCCTCGGCGATGGAAAGTAAGGCTATCATGAAAAGCCTCTTATGCAAATCTTCGGACAGCTGTCTCAGGTAAGAAAGAGACTTTCTATGCAATGGTGAGCGCATATATCCATCTATATGTATAAATTATATGTATATAACGTTTCGACATTAAGATGGATCTAGCGCAAAGTTCCTCCTTCGCTTTCTTTTCTCCGTCGACGGCGTGTTCTTTGTCCGTGCGCGCTCTCCTGCCAGTCAGCCTTTTCTACCGATAATTAACGACATGAGTTATTCTCTGTTAGATTCTAGACCGGGTCGCTTTACCGGGCTTTACGGCGAAGGCGCACCGTTAACGCTTTAAGAGCTTGCGCAGAAAATGTACCTATGCGGTTTAACGAGCGGTTAACGTACTACGATCGTTTCAAATCTCGAGCCGTATCTTTTGGAAGAAACAAGGTCATTCTCACAAGTAGAAATATTCGTGTAATATGAAAATACATATATATAAACACGTATCTATTGTTACGTCCGGCGCGATCGCGCCGGCCCACACGTCAGGATGAGCGTAGCGCGCTCGATCGCGCTGCTCGCTCGGAATTCGGGAGCAGGCGCGATTCCCGGAATTCGCGCTACTCACAACTTTCACTTATCGATTTTCCGTGATCAACTCCGTATTTTCTTTTGACCAGACACGCTCAATGCCTGAATCATATTGTCGACAAATTCCTCTTTTGAATATTAAACGAATAATTGTTCGAGATTATTATTATTTGCGCCAATCGATCGCGTGATTATTGTATTATCTGAATATGTGGATTGGTTAAACGCGGCGTTAATCATGAGTTCCCGTAGATCAGCATTAATTACTCGCCCCAATCTCTCTAAGGCGCCAAACCGAATAAACTAATAATTCGACGTCAGCACAGCAAAACCGGTTAATACATTCTTGTAAAACGTATTTTTAAAAAGATCACAAATGTATCAGTTTAGTGAGCCAATTATGAAGTGTCGTCAGTGTTCCTCCATCCAAAAAGTGTGTGTTCGCGATCTTTCCCTACAATTTCCCCTTCCCCTTTCCGTTGCGCACCACCATAGAAGCGGCGACTTGCGGATTATCCTCTCTTCTCGGAATCCCTCGCCGTTAAGGATGTATTGGACGTACAGTCCCTGCTAAAAGTTAAATTTTCAATAAAAGAAGACTTATTTGCATGTATGTCAAACAACTCAAAATTTTTTATATGTTAGAAAGGATTACCGTTAACAGTTTGAGTATGATTTTTTGTCATTTAAATAATTAGTATTGTTTAAACAATAAAAAAAATTTTTTTGTAGCAAACAATTTTGAAACTTAAAATACAATATCAATGATGTATGTTTTACACATAAAAAAGTTAAGAGATATCTTAATGGTTTATTTATATTTTATTTATATGTATGTATGTATGTATTTGTTTATTTGTGTCCCCTCAGGGTTTACAAAGGCGTTTTTCCCCGGGGAACGTACCCAAACCCCTTACACAAAACCGCTTCTCCTCTCTTCATCCCTCCGACATTTCATGGCGTTTTGTAGGGACGTACCCAACCCTTTACAAAAAACACTTAAATCTACTTAACCTAATGAAGTGGTTGTGGGCTTCTGCCTCTGCATCCGCCCACACCCACCCCCGCCGCACACACACACACGCTCCGCAAAAAAGGGACTTCCGTTTCCTCTTGCCTTCAAATTTCTATGACCATTATTTCCATACCGCTTCTACTCTCCCTCCTTTCGGCAAACCACTCATTCTCTCTCATTCTCTCCTCATTCATACCTCCCCCTCCCCTCCTCCCAGCCCCTCCATGTATCCCCTTCTGTTCCTATCTTTCTCGATCTCTCTCATCCACCATTCCCCCTCTCCTCCCCCTCCCAGTACCCAACCCCTTGCCTCTTGCCAACTGCCCCCTCCCTCATCCCAATCCCTACATCGTTCCCACGTATGTTCCCACGTCTCTTCCTCTCCCTCGCACAGTCTGCATACCCTTTTCTCCTCCTCCTCCCAATATCTGCCCTCCCTCATTTCGCTCCCCAGCCTGAATCTCGCTACTCTGCTCCATCTACTTTCCCCCCACCCTTTCTTTATATACTCCGGTATCCCTTCTTCTTTCACTTCCTTGTACCATTTACTGAATCTGGACTCCTTTATTCTCTCCCATCTCTCCGCTCCTTGCACCTCCCTTTCCCACCTCACCATCTCCTCCAGTCTTGTCTCCTTCCCACCCACTCTCTCCCCCTCTTCCTCCTCCCACAAGCCTCTATCGCTCAGATATTTCCTCCTGCCCTCCTCCCAATCCGATAACCCCCCTTTTCTCCTCGATCTCTCCTTCACTTCCTCCCAACACAGTCTCGCCAGTTGGCTTCCACCCCCTCCTCCAGCCTCCTTCCAAACCCCCACGCCCTCCTGCCCGCTCTACCTCTTAATTTTTCTCTCTGCAGCTCTTCCCTCACCAAGTACCCCGGTGTCCTCCCGTCCACTCCCAGCACCCATCTCAGATATCTTTCTTCCAGTCTCTCCATCCCCTCTCTTTCTTCCCATCCCCATATTTCCACCCCGTACCCCATTACCGTCCAAACCAGCTTGTCAAATAGCCAGAGCCTTCTCCCCCAGTCCTTCCCAAATCTCCTCTTTCCTATCCCCCACACTTGCCCCATAACCGCTGCCGCCCTCTTAACCCTTTCCCTTACGTGTGCCTCTTGCCCTCCATTCCTTTGTAGTGTATACCCTAGGTAACAAAACTCTTTCACCTCCTCCACTTTTCTTCCTTTCCACCGCCAATCTCTTTTCATCATCCTTCCTCCTCCTTTTCTAAACCTCATAATCTTGGTTTTCTCCGCGTTGAGCTCCAGCCTCTTTTTATCCAAGTATCTCTCCAGCCTCTCCATCATACTTCTCATTTCATCCTCTCCCTCCGCCAGCAACACCATGTCATCCGCATACTCCAAATCATACACCCTTCCTTCTCCCAGCCTGATTCCGCCCCATTTAACTTTCTTCATCTCCTCCTCTAGGTCAGCCAACAATATTATAAATAATAGCGGACTCAGCGGACATCCCTGTCTTACTCCTCTTGCTGTCCAGAAACTCTCACCCAGCTCCTTCCCCACTCTAACCCTACTTTTCGTCTCTCCCAACACTTCTTCTATCCTCTCCACCAGACCTTCCCTAACCCCTCTCTCCCTCATTGCCCCCAACAAAACCTCCCTATCCACCGAGTCAAAGGCCGCCTTTAAATCCACAAACAACGCCACCACCTTTCCCCCCTTCTTCCCTAGTTGTCTATTCACTAGGTAGTTTAGCACATAAATGTTGTCCACTGTCCCCATCCCCTTCCTGAATCCCGTTTGGCTCGGCGGAATGATTCCCTTACGTTCCACTTCCTCCCTCAGCCTCTCCGCTAACACCGCCACATATACCTTATATAGGGTGGATAACAGGGTGACCCCCCTGTATTCTTCCACCCTCTCACCCTCTCCCTTCTTCACAATGGGCACAATCACCCCCTCCTTCCAGCTCTCCGGCCACCCTCCTCCCCTCCAGACTTTGTTGCAAAACCCTCTCACCCATTCCTCCATCTCTTCCCCTCCATGTTTCCACACCTCGCTCGGGATACCATCCACCCCCGCCGCTTTTCCCTCCTTCAGTTTCTTTAGGACCCTTCTCACTTCCTCTTTACTTATTTCCTCCTCGCCTTCCTCTCCCTCCCGCCTCGTTTCCCTCCCTCCTTTTACGACCTTGCTTTCCACCCCCCCCAAGCAGCCTCATAAAATACTCCTTCCACTCCGCCATCTCTATCCCTTCCGTCACTCTCCTCCTCCTCTTCCTTTCTTTGTTAACTATCTCCCACACTTCACTTTCCCTGCTCACTTCCGCCGCCCTTTTTTCCCACCTCTCGTTCTCCTCCTTCTTCTTCCTCTTGCACATCTCTCTGAATTCTTGCTTCATCCTTTTGTAATCTTCCCCCTTCCCCCCCTTCCTTCTCCACTTCCTTAGTTCCCTTCTTGCCTCCTTCTTTTTCTCCAAACACTCTTCATCCCACCAGCCCACTTTTCTCCTTCCCTTCTTATTCATCTCCTCCTCTGTCTCTTTTATTGCTCCCTTCACCCTCCCCTCCATCTCCTCCCATTCCTCTTCCAATCCCCTCTCCCCTAACTCTACCCCGCTCAGCTTCTGCCTAAACTTCTCTCTCCCTTCTTCATTCCATACTCCCCTCCAAGTTCTTTCTCCTCCTTTGTGCCCTTTCCCGCTTCTCCACCCCCCTTTTATCCATACCTCCACCGGTTGATGATCAGAGTCCACTCTGTCCCCTATCCTCATCCTTTCCACCCGGTCCTTTACTTCCCCCTCCCCAATTACATAATCTATCACTGTGCTCCCCCTTCCCCCAATATATGTAAACTCTCCCTCTTCGTCTCCCCTTGTATTTCCGTTGAAGATGCACCACCCTCTTTCCCCCAGAAAGTCCAACATCAGCCTACCCTCCCTATTCACCGTCCGGTCTTTTGACCGTCTCTCCCCTTGCCCCCCTCTCCCCGCCTCCCCTTCCAGCTCTCCCCCTCCCTCCCCTGTTCTTGCGTTAAAGTCCCCCCCTATTAGCACTCTAACTCCTGCCTCTTTGACCTCCACCCACCTCTCCAGCCCCCTCAACGCCTTCTCCATGCCCTCCCCTGCGTAGACTCCCACTATCCTCCATCTCTCCTCCCCCACCCTCACCTTGCCCGTCATAATCCCCTCTCCAGCCCCCACAATTCTTTCCTCCTTCTCCGCCAACTCCTTCTTTATACCCATAACCATTCCTCCCCTCGCTCTTCCCTTCTTACTCTCTCTCTTCGCCGCCTGCATTCCCCACTCATATCCTCCCGGAAGTCTCTCCCTAACTCTTTTCCACCCTCTCTCATCCAGCCATGTTTCCAGCAGCACCATCACATCCCATTCCTTCAACCCTAACCAAAACTCACTATCTTTATTCTCTAGCCCGGCCACATTCCAGAAAGCCACATTCCACTCCTTTCTTCCCTCCCCCTCCCCTTTCCTCCCCCTCTTCTCCCCTCCCTCCGTTCTCTTACCCTGCTTGCATTTATTCTTCACATTAGTCGCGGCGCCCTCATCCTCCTCGGTCTGGTTTTCCACCTGGCGACTCTCGCATCTCGTGACGTACCTATTCGGTTCCCCCACTTTTCTCTCCCCCCTCCTCCTCTTTTCTTTTTTCGCCCCTCCCATCCCTCAATACCTCCTCTTCCTCATCCCATTTCCAGCACCGCTCATCTATCGTATCCTATTCTCACCCTTCTTCCTTTTCTCTCTTCTTTTCTCGCGATTTCCTCTAACCTCCACCTCATTTTTCTCTCTTTCCACGTCCAGTCTTCTAAAATCTTCTCTTTTCTACCCTTCAGCTCTCTCTTTCTCTTCATGATCTCTTCTCTCTGCTCCTCACTCTTCATTCTAACAAGCACCATCTCTCTGTCCTTCTCTCTATCCCCAGCCACTCTCCTGACTTCTTCAATATTTCCTCTCACCCCTACGACGCTTAGCACCTCCTCTACCGCTTCCCTCCTCTTTCCTTCTTTAACCTCTAACCCTCTGATTATTAAATTCTTTCTTCTCTCTTCCCGCTCCTTCCTTTCCCACCTTCTCTCCAACTCTCTTATTTTTTCTCCCATCTCCCCTCCCTCTCCTTCCCCCGGTACCCTACCCCTCTTTCCTCCCTTCCCTTTATTCCTTTCCAACTCCTCCACCTTCCTTTCCAGCCCTTTTATACAGTTCATCAGCTCATCCTTCTCCTCCTTCCATTTCTCCTCACGCCCCCTCCCCTCTCTTCTCAACTCCTCCACCTCCTCCATCATCAACCTTCCCTGTTCTTTAAATCCCTCCCTCATCTCTTCTATCATCTGTCTAAAATCCCCCCTCCACCCTTTCACCTCCTTCAGCTCATTCATCACCTCTCTCACTTCTTCCCTCCACCTCCTCATCTCCTCCTTCCACTCGCTTTTCTCCTTTTCCCCCCAGCCCAGGGCCATGGGAGGCTTCTTACTCCCTCTATCTTCCTTCTCTTCCCCTCTCCCCTGCAATTCTAAATTCTCCCTTTTCCTCTTCGCGTCCTCTGTTTTCCCGAGGCTCCCCGTGCTTCCGACACTGCTGACGCTTCCACTCCTTGCTCTCTGGTCCCTTTCCTCATACCCACTTCTCCCAATCATTCTTTCCAGGCCGCTTCCCTTCTTATACCCACTTAACCCTGGCCCGTCTCTCTCACCGCCCTGCGCGCCGTCTATACTTCGCGTCCTCCTCGCCCACGGCCACTCTCCGCTCGGCGCTTTCCCCTCTTAGCGCTTTACGTGCTCCGCGCCCGACCCGCTCTCACGTACGCTTTCCGAACCCTTTTCTCTCTCTAACCCTTTGAATCTCCCCTTCCCTCCACTACTACACACACTCTCGCTCCTCCACTCTCTCCCTCTCACTCTCACACCCTCACCAGCTCTCTTCTACGCCCTCACACACTGCCGAAAAGATCTGCCCTGTCACCACGTGTCGCTCTCTAACGCACCGGAAACGGAAGTCCATATTTTATTTATATATTTACAGCAAAAATGTCGATTCTCCATAAGGGATAATGTTAATTTTATCAACTTTAAACTTAAATAACTCTTAAATAACTTTAAACTTTTACAGAGTATTTTTAATTTAATTTAGAAACAATTTACAGCACTTTCTAAATATATTTGAAATACCTCCAATACATCCTTAATTACAATAACTTTTAAACCAATAAGAGAATTGTGCTGAAATACTATACGATGCCGAAAATTTATACAGATACTCAGACGTAATAATAGAACAATCTATGAAATTTTTAGATTTTTGATAATGCTTTGAGATGTCACCCATACATCCTTAAGCGCGACTCAGAGTCGCGTTTCTCGAAGAGTTTCCGCGCAATTCCGTTCCGGAATTTCTCCTCTGGTTACATCCTAACCACGCCGCCCGCAAAAGAAAAGGGCCTTCCAGTAGAATTTGTCTCTCCCTAAACTTCCCTATTTCTAAAAGCACAATCGATAGCTATTTGCTTAAAGATAATAGTGCCAGTTAGTTTCGAATAATCTGTATAGTAGGTACCGAGTAGTGATTTCTCTACCTCTTTTCCGAACGTCACAAGTTTCCGCTCGGCCCGTGACCGTGAAAAACGATACTCGTAAGTCTTTATGATCGCGCAGTTCATTCACTCCCCTGTATCCCCGATTCAATAAAGAATTACGTCCGCTGGTTGAATTTCGCTCGATCGCGCCTCTCAAAAATCGCCGGACGTAACACTATACATAAACATTAAAATATGTATAGGTAAGCATCAATGAAAGAATTAAACTTTAAAAAATTAATCTTGGGTTATTTTTGACATCTTAATGAATGTCGGGATGCAAGACGAAATAATATAAGAAACTCATTCAAAGATTCGTATTTATATAGTCGCGTTATATTAACGAGAAAAATGTATTATTATCGCATGTCGTCGAATTAGACTTTGAGTAACTATGCAACTTTCAAAACTTTTTTGATCAAGCAAAAATTATCTCACGCGATAATATTTTATATTTTAAGAACCGAAATAATTTAGAGAAATGATACATAATAAGTTTTTTACAGATCACACCCAGATAGCCAGATATGTATGTCTCACACGGTCGCGTTTTAAATTCTGCACCAATTTCAATGTAATACGCCCATTATTCTCGAATTGAAAGCGCGCGGAGATACGTGAATTATTGAATCGAATTATTTAAATAACGGAGAGCGATGATAAATCATTTATTAGTACATGTATTTTGCAGGATTTATGCATTCAGAACATATTGTGCGCGCAATACTAAATTTCGATGTTTTTGAAATACCATTGTGTTCTTAATTAGACAGTAACTTGACTGTATTAATCGCATCGCTGTTATAACATAATTAAAATTTTATGATACAGACGGTAGTTATTTTTTAATAATGCTTAGATTATTTCCATGTCGTTTTGCGAATCGATTTAAATGTAAGTATTTCGCTCACTATTTTCAAGTTGAGAGCACAGAGTACTTAATACGCGAATCGCCGAATTTAGTTTATATAACACAGCCACAATCGTTTATCAATAATCGATTGGAAATACAAGGAGAAAAACATTCGGCTTACATTCCATTTCAATAGTATGTACGTTAAATATTTCGAAACGTAAACCAAAACTAGCGCGGCCTTGGTATTTGTTATTGTGCCGTTCCCTCGCGCTATGTTTACACAAGATCGCCGCGCTATCAGTTGCACAGTGAAACTCGAACGGGCAGGTACCTATAGTGGCGTGAGTCGCTCTGCGTATTGTCTCGTTACTTTTACGCGATCATCGGAATACCTAATAAGTTAACAATTATTGTTTTGCAGCATTGATTAATTTTTCTAATTAATAATTTGTAAGTGCCTCGAAGCGACGGTTGTTTTACTGAGAGGCAGGCACTTCAATTTGTACCTATACTCCAAAATAAAAATCGAAGTAAGTAGAAACGAAATTTTTAATTATTGTCGTAATTGTTTCAATGTGGGATTTAGCGAGCAACAATTATATATCTTTTTAATGCTACTTCTCCCTTCTTGGATTCGGATTTACTTTTTACTTTTTTTGAGTCGTTTTGCCGAGTATAAATATTGAATCTTGACCGCATTTTTTGAACCGTTTATCGCATCCCGATTAGTCATTAATTGGCTCAGTTTTATTAATCGTCCATGCGTTCTACATAAAAATAGAATCGGATACGGACTCCTTTTTACAAATTTTTTTATTAATGCAACGTTGCGAAGCGCCATGAGGGCCCGGACGGCCGGACGTTCGGTTCGGGCACGGAGACCGAGCATGGGCCGAGAACCGCTCGTCAGACATCGGGTTCTATCGCCGAGTGTCGCCGAGCGTCGGAGCGGTCGGAAGTGTCGGAACGATACTCGCGAGCCTCGCGACTCTCGCGAGAGATATATTGGATATTGCTGAAATAATTTAGTACTTAAAGAGTCTGCTTGTGCGATCGCGAATTGTAGAAAAATCAGTCTCCGCGGTCTCCGCTTATTTCAACAGTCAACAGTATATATAGATCATATCTCGCGAGGCTCGCGAGTCTCGTCATCGCTATCGGATTCAATCGTCGACAGTCCGACGAGTACCTACTTACGCAGTGGTTTTTGGTCCGTGCCAGGTCTCCGTGGAGTCCGTGCCCAAACGTCCTGACCCTTATTTACTCGTTTATTCAGTGTCGAATGCGAATCGTAGCGTCGTGTGGTTGTAATTTCTTCCGTCGGAATACAATAAAGTGCATGTCGCGTGCAATTAACATCGGAAGTGCCGTACAAAGTGTCGCGCGATCATTGTACCCTATTCTGATATAATTAGTGCGCACGCGATCACAATTAATCGTGTTTCAGCGAGTGAATATTGTGCGGAGCGCCCGCGCCGCGAAGAAGCAGCAACAAAGGAACAAAGGAGGAGGCGGAGCGGGGACCCGGGAAAGCATCGGGCGACGGGGCGGAGCTACTGTGGGGTGAGTAAATTACCCCTTTCTCTGTATGTGTTTATTATAAAATTTTATGAAAGCTTGTACAAGAAAAATATTTTTCCGGAAATACAAAATTATTTTATCCTTGTGATAATCATTTTTTTGTAATATCAATTATTCCGAGCACTATTCTAACTCAAATATATTTGTGTTTTGCAGTTCGACACAGTTTGCACTACAATTCCGCTGTTACGCATTATATTGGTGAGTGATAAATCTCCTATTTTAAACTGAGGTAATAGATCTGTGAAGATAAATTACATATATAGGTATTTAGTATATATAAAATGTATATATAAATATATGCATCAAATAAGGAATATAATACTACAAATAAATATAAAACTTCAAAGATCTATTGCCTTAGAATGAATATGTTATTTATTTCCAAAATTAGGTTCAATATATAATTCTAGAAGCCTGGAATATATATGTACAAGTGTTAGTCGATTTATTGTGTGAGAATGCACGCGCGCAAAATTCACAGAATAACTTATTATATTGAGCACATTTTGCTATTCTGTTAGAAAGTATTATTGTGAGATATCTCAGTCGTCTAAAATTCAGTTCGGATAATCTCGTAAGCATAAATGGAAAATGTAACAGAGAATATTTCACTGGTAGATTAAAAATGATAAAATAAAAAGTGATGATGGATGATAAAAAGATATCTGTGAATAATAAATTATCTATGAAATCTAGTAGAAATATCATTTCGCTTTCTGCCAAGCATTCTCCACACACAAATAAAACACAAATATTTGAGGAAACATTATAGAAAATAGATACTCTTATAAGAGAGAGGATTATATTAATAATATCAATTAGTTTCATATTAAAAATACATTATAATTGGTTAAACTTTCGAGTTTATTGTTTCGGTAGCAAAACGTACAAAAAAAATAGAATACATTACGACAAACAAAATATTGGCATTTTTATAAATTATACTTTTATTTATTTTTATAATCATATCACATGAACGATGAAAATCTGAACAAGATATTTGTGTCTTATATATGTACATTTATGTAAAATGAAGAGATAAATATTTATTATTTTCCTCTCTCTCCTTTTTTTTTTCTAAATATTCTTTGAATAGCATTTATAGCCTGTAATTAGCTTCCCGAGATATTCTTCTAGAATCTAAAATTATATATTATATAAATTTGCACACATGAAAATAGTACTCAAAAAGAATCAATAGTATCAAAAAGAAATTATTATTAATTATATTTATTTTTATAATGCACAAATTTAAAAGATCCTAATCTTTTACTCTATTCATATTAGCCCATTCATATTTATTAATAAAACTTGATTTTACTTATTAATGTTATTTAAAACAAACTTAAATTATATCAAATCGAGTAATTATTTTTCCGTGAAATATAAAACATCTATATAAATTATTCCACATTTAATTAATTGTTGAACTGTCCAATAGCCTTTTTCAAAAATATGAAATTCCATTCTGATTGATTACACCGAGATATACACCATTCTTAAGAAACTCATGTGCGAAATTGATTTTGATCAATTCTTTTATTTCCTACAAAGCACCCGTGTGCTTATATAAATAATTTATTTAAAATATAATTAATTCATGATACGTTAATTTACGATTATGAATTTATTAGTGCTCTTCTTTCATGTTGTGACGAATTGAGCGTTTGCATGCGATTAGGTTAGCACAATAACGCGATATATTCGGGTCATAATAAGGGATTAATTTGAATGCATAACGCGCTATTGGCGCGGACGTTATAAATTCTATCTTCTCGATTAATATTCGGTGCCATTGGTGACTTGTTGATCCGTTCGTCGGATGTACATCATATTCAATCATAACCACACTCACGTAATGTAAATCCCATTATAACGAGTGTGCCGCAATCCAATATTGCCAGTACATCTGCCATCGATATTAGCAAGTTACATCTGTGTCGATTTAGTATAATGGATTTTCTATGTACCAACGTTGATATCAACGCCAGGGGATCAATGTCACCGCGCTGTCGTAATCGCGCGAGCGAGAAGTTACACGCGTGTATCTTGGATATCGTTGATATCTGACAACTATTTAACAAAATTGGTCTGATTTTATCTTAATCGTCATATCGAAGAACGCATATGATTAATTAAATTACCGCTTGGTGATCCATCGCGAATAAGGCAAAATTACAATGCATCACGGAATTTGGAAAAGCGAATAAATTCGTATCGACACACATAAGCCATTTTCTTATGTTTCTGCGCATGTTGCAATCGAAAGAAAAGATATATGTATGTATATACGAGAGCATATAAAAAAGAATAACAGAAAATAAAGAGTTTACGAATGTGTGTGTCTGACGCAAATATGATTGTTTTACGAAGCATCTCAGCGATAGAAGAACTCTCATCTGGTATTCGAATAAAGTTTTTATTTCTTGTAAATCTTTTCATGAAGGGCCGATATAGGTTTTATTTTAATATCTCAAACAGTTTCCGAGACACTTGTCCCTCGCGATGTCGAACACATAAGCCATTTTCTTATCGATCATGCTTAAATGTGACTTCTGTTATTAAAAATTGCGAATCATAGATCGCTTCATAAGACAGATGCGCGCGGGAGTCGGGACGTAAAACTGAATAATGGCAGTCGAGGCGGCATTATAAACGGCGCGGATAGGTATTGGTGTGTCGATCACGGTGAGAAAAATAGTCTCGAAAGTGCGGAACGCCGGCGTTCCTTCCCTTCATACGCCGAGGCCCGAGGCGCATCTCTATCACGAATTCAAATATCCTGCTGCTGAAGTGAAGCGCGCGGCGATTGATGAACCGGTGCCGTTGCCGTTGGGGCATCTTGAAAACCAGGCCCGAATAAAATTCGACGTTCCGCGGGTGATGAACCGCGATGACGAGAGACGATAAAGGGGCGAAACGATATCGCGGAGAGATGCGCGAATTTAAAATACAGGAGGCATTTACTCAGTAGGAATCACTCGACTGCATCTCATATAAGAATAGCAACAAAATTTCGCTATGAATTACTTTTCTGTCTCAGCAAAGATAACTATAAGTTGTATTATTTTGATACAACGAAAAATGATATTGCTCCTATAACGTCCTATATCATCACTAATGCTCCGCTATATAGCTGCCTGTGCTCATTTAACGTTCTCAGGAAACTCATTTCGCGATCGACATTTTTAAAAGTCGAACGATGTCGTATATCTAATATGCAAAATCGGCTGCGATCGTTTGTCAATTGTAATTTCATTAATTTTTTTTCCATCAATGCATTTCTGCTTTTGATTAATTCCGATCCGACGCAATTCGAGCTCGACTCGTAAAATCCGATATCGTAGATGTATTTTTGAACATTATTCACATAAACCCGATTCTAGAACTGATGACCCAGTTTCTGAAATGAGTAAGTTAACCGTGCGCTCTCGCGTATGCGGGAATGAAAAACGCATTTTCTGCAGACATTCGGGTGAGATTTAAAATTATTGAAGCAGTAAGTGCATTTCCTCATTTAACGATCACTCCTGATTTTGTACTTTTAAAGTTTTCCCGAACACGAAACTTCTTTCTAGTGCGCCAAGTACTCGTTTTTTTCTTGCATCGAGTAAATTCATCTCGAAATTCATAGTGCGGCACCGGTAGAAACGAAGATAGAAACTTTTCTGACGAATTATATGTAGGTATATACGAGACGTATATATGGGAAAATTCTAATAATCGGGTAATGAAAATTATGTCATCCGTGCACGCGCGCAATTATGTACCTCAATCACTTATTCAATTACTACGTTTCACGCAAAGATTTTCATTTTATACGTAACACAGATATGCGATATTAATTTAAGCCAGTGATGTGTTAAAAAATATTATAAGTTATACATGTAATTATATTTGCGTGATTTATATTATTATTCTGTTTTATTAACAATTATTTGCTTATTATTGAATATATTGCTTATCTATAGTATAACTTCTGTTTATATATTATACTGCAACACTTTGTGATGTAAACAAAAATGACTATTTTAAATAATATGCGATGATGATATCGCAACGATATTATGCGGAAAATGTGGTATGAATAGATAAACTGCCTTTGATGTATTGATGAGCGATGCAATTTACTCACAAACGTAAACGTCGCGATATCTCATTACGCGTGTAAAATGCAGAAGCGATATAAAATCCGCCTTATATATGTGTATAGTTTAAAAATCATGCGGGTGCGGAAAAAATAGATTTAAACGCAAATAAAGCAGGCATATATATTCATAAGGCGGATGCGTTATTGTTCCATCGTGTATTGTCCATGGCATGCTTGGCAGGTAAATCTGCTTTACATATTTTATCAACTACAGACGCAGTGCATTTCATGGTTGATGCTATATCCGCGAATGCGTTTACAAGTCTAAGAAAGCTTCGGTATACACATCGGACGCTGAGTAGATTCGTTCACGGGAAGGGTGCTGGGTCCCGTAAAAGGAGCAGACAGCGTTTGGGATCGCAGAAGTGTGACATCCCGATTTCGGTTACGCAAAAAATACAGGAAATTTTTTGAATAATTTGCATCCGCCGCGATCTTCGAGCTATCAAAAGAAAACGTGAACGGCTTTAAGTTTTTTGCGCCTAAATCGCATTATTAATATTGACGTGACCGAATATTTGTCGCGACAGTTTATTGCTATTTACAACATGATATAATTTGCTACATAAAAAATGTATACAAAAATGAGATTTCAATAATTCGCGTTATTAATGGGCATGTGGTTTGCGTCTGAATAAATTTTACGTACATGCAGTTGCATATAACGCGATTATTGAAATAATTATTATAATGATTATTAGTTTGCCGTATCAATAATGATTATGTAAAATTTGATGAAATTATTATCTCAATGCATGCCACGAGTTGCAATATACAGTGTGTCCTAAAACAAACGATACGTAACTTAATGAGAAACACTGAAAATTAATTATATAAAAGTAATAATTTTTATAAATAGAGATATTATTGTAAAGTTTTTTGCTTAAACAATTAAAAAAATTTTAAACATGATTATTCATAGTTATTAGCAATTATGTGCAAATTATAAATATAAAAGTAAGGTAAATGGGCAGAAGTGGCGCTGCAGCAGAAATCGCCGTTTTTTTGTGACAATCAACAAAACAAGTTACAAAAACATATATACGTAAGGTTATAAGGGGGGGCTTTAAGTTTTTATTAGGAAAAATCAATGTTTACAACTTTTCACGTAAAACGAGGTTTCGAGCCGAAAGCAACGATTCACTGCTTTAAATGACATTCAGGGTACGGGGGGGGGGGGTGGCCCTTGCTTTACAACTTACAAAGTACATGCGTGGACAGAGGAGCGTATTCCACAGGGGTCGGGATGGGTGGATCTTGCTTTACAAATTGTAAGTTGAAGCGAGGTTCACTCCGTACAGGGGAAGTACTGGGGAGGGGGGGGGGCGAAGGCCCCTCAGCACCCCCGACCCTGTGGAACACACTCCTCTGTCCACGCATGTACTATGTAAGTTGTAAAGCGAGGTCCACCCACCCCGAACCTGGTGGAACACGCTCCTCTGTCCACGCGTGTACTTTGTAAGTTGTAAAGCGAGGTCCACCCACCCCAACTCCTGTGGAACACGTTCCTCTGTCCACGCATGTACTTTGTAAGTTGTAAAGCGAGGTTCACCCACCCCAACCCCTGTGAAACACGCTCTTCTGTCCACGCATGTACTTTGTAAGTTGTAAAGCAAGGTCCACCCACCCCGACCCCTGTGGAACACGCTCCTCTGTCCACGTATGTACTTTATAAGTTGTAAAGCGAGGTCCACCCACCCCGACCCTTGTGGAACACGCTCCTCTGTCCACGCATGTACTTTGTAAGTTGTAAAGCAAGGTCCACTCACCCCGATCCGTGTGGAACGCGCCCCTCTGTCCACGCATGTACTTTGTAAGTTGTAAAGCGAGGTCCATTTCCCCCCCCCCCCTGTCCCCTGAAAGTCACTTAAAGCAGAGAATCGTTGCTTTCGGCTCGAAACCTTGTGTCACGTGGAAAGTTGCAAACATTGTTTTTCCTAATAAAAACTTAAAGCCCCCCCTTATAACCTTACGTATATATGTTTTTGTAATTTGTTTTGTTGATTGTCACAAAAAAAACCGCGATTCCTGCTGCAGTGCCACTTCTGCACATTTACTAAAATTAACGTTAATTTAATTGTGATACTACAAACACAGTGTTCTATCTCTATGTTATTAAACGTTAATGTATATATAACATTTGTATTAAAATATAAATTTATATTAAATATTCATAGCTGATTCTTTGATTTTTTCCATAACGTTGAAATTTAACAAATTTTAATTAAAATTTAATGAATAGACACCTAGTATAATTCAATAAGTTAAAACATTGGCTCGACAGAGTGTAATATCTATATTATATATGCGTTCACCGGTGATTCTGTATAAATTTGATATGATATCCAATTAATTTATTCGCACGATTGACACGGTTCTATCATTAATTGTTGAAAGGCTTTAATAAATTAAATCTAAAAGTTGTAAATAAATAATAATAATTTTAATTTATTATCAGTAGATTTTAACAAAATCTCTTTTAAATGTTTAAACGACTGTATACAATCCAAGTTATGGGAAAAAACTACGATTTAAGGAATCCTTTATTTAAATATTTTTCTATAATAATGGAATAAATTATTTAGATATAAAGTAAAATTATACAAATTTTTATCTTAATTTGCAATAAATCAATCAAGGAAATCTTGTGCAGTGTCCAATTTAGATATTAATACGTATGTGTGTTAAATTTGGGTTCAATTTACCGTGTAGTTTTCGAGATATGATCGCTTAAAATTGACCGTTTTTTACATGCGCTTGCGCAGACTTAGAAAAAGTAATAATTGGACATGTAATTGTCAGTAGCAAAAAATCTATAATAAGGATTAAAACAAAAATTTGAGCAAAAGTAATTGAACTTTTAAAGAAGTACATGTTTAAACTTCAACGACACTGACTGTACGGTAGAGTATAATAAATCTAAAGAAATTTGGTTAGGTAGTTAGGTTAGCTCTTTCGTGCGTGGTCATGCTTTCGTGCGCTCTGCGTACACTACGCAATTCAGAATACTATTTCATTCTCTGTAACTTTTTTTTATTTTGTCTGTTTTTAATATTCTAAGAGAAGCAATAGTGTTTAAAAATCTGTTCTTGAATTTAATAAAAGAATTCATCGTTCTATTGAACTTTATTGATCAAGTTTAATTGTGACTAGCATAGTTGGAAAACAACTACCTTAATGCGTATCGGGGCAGAGATAAAAAGGCGAACAGTCGCACGCAGGCAAATAGTCCTTCTTATTAATGAGTCATAACCAGCTATAGTTAGTAGAAAACGAATACAGCGCACGGGCGACAATGAGAGCTGTCGAAAACAGGTCAGACTATTTATGGGTTTTTTCCTCACGTAACTACATTTTAGGCTTTACCATTATTCTGCGCTGCTTTTAGACCGCGGGAGAATCGCGGTATCCGACCAGCAGGCGCAAAAAGGAGCGCTCGCTTGCGCTTTTCTTCCAAGTTTCTTGCGTATTTTATGGTATCCGTCACCTTAGATTAAACGCGTATATTTTTCATCAACGAAGAAAAAGCAAAGTTATCTTTACGTATCGAGTAAGTACCTACTCCGTCGTGTAAATAAAAAAATTGCAACGATTGATGTTAAGATAGCAATTGTCGACTTTATTTGGACAAAATCGATGGAAATGATTGTTTCTTTATCTTCAGAATAATAAATTACTCCCAAAAATTGTATGTTATCCATCTCTGTCAAAGCAGAGTCGTGTCGTGCTATTGATGTAACATAGCGATGCATGTGTGCGTATATAGTCTAAGAGCTGACGACACTTTTGGCCAAGTAATTTTGTAAAATACGATTTTCCGTTTATACCTGCGTGGACGACTCTCTTTCGATAATCCAAACACCTGGCTGGCCGTACCTGAGGGGTTTAAAAGTACGCAGGTGAGAAAAAAAACAGATTTTCGAGTCATAGTATAACTCAATTCAATTTCAATTCAATTCTTTATTTTCAATCTCCTCAATTATTTTTATGCGTAATTTGCTTAACGACAGATTAAATCATTAACCCGCAATCGCGTAAAATAATTCAGTACGATCAATTCAGCGTTTCCTTGCCATACTCTCAATAATTGTAGCTCTTTGTATAGTTTGTGATATTTCACCTGTGCATTACGATCGGTTGAATTAGTTGCGTCATTTTCTCGTGAAATTGACTATTAGAGTTGCAAGCGAATAATTTATTGATGACTGCAGTATAACAAGGTACTGATCAATAATTGCGACGAATGAGCGGTTAAATGTAATAATCGCATCAATGTTAATTGCCCGCTTAATTATTTCTCGCGTTATCTATGATAACCGCTCGTATATTATCGATTATACATATATATATTTGTAGATGTCTCACATATAGTTTTCCCACGAAAAGCTTCCGCGTCGTCGCTACGTGTGAAACGCTCGCAGTTAAATGGCACTTTGACGTAATTGCTTATTGCGAAAGTGTCGTAAGCAGGTGGGTTAACCCGATCGTTACCGTACTCGAGTAAGCTGACTATGTCGATGAGGCTTACGGCTTTCAAAGACGTAAAGTTAAAAGCTGATTACACTGACTAATTGGTTTAACTCGGTAAATCGCGTTCGCTTATCTCGACCTTTAAACCGCAAATAGTACGATGGACTTCTCTTAACGTAAACGTTAATGCGAAGTGTCAAGCTTCCTATTTAAATTCAATTTCATATGAGATAATCAAAATTATAGTTGTATATAATGTTTTAATGAGCAAAATTTAGAATAACGTTTTGATAGGTAAAATATTATAATTTTTTTAATCACAAAAATTTTGTTGAAAGATATGTATTAATTTTTTAACTTTGAAATGTTTACGATACAATTTAATACATATTCGAAATATGTGTAATTGAAATGTAAACATAAATTTGGCACGGCATTTCTGTCAATAACTTCGTTAACTTGAGTATTTGCGTTCCACGTTCAGAGCTAATTGCAGCTGCTTAAATATGAGTTTTATTTGCCTAATACGTATACGAGGTTGACAAAAATCAGACCGTCACACTTGGCGTTAAATGTTGAATACGAATAAGCGATATCGCGGATAAGCCTCTGAACTTGCCCAAATCGCACAAGAGGCACTGAAAGTTGCCACCAGGCACAATCCCGAGTGTAGCTCAGGTACGTGGAAGTATATGACGCACGGTACGTGAAGAAAATTCCTATTGGTCCCGATAAATCGATTCGGAGTACAATTTGACAACAAAATCGGATTTCCAATAACGATGCGATGCTGATTATCATGCGATTGCCACCTTGCAGATCGATGCCGAGACGGAACGAAAGAGGCAGATACCAGTGTGAGAACGCACGAGAATATTTCTAGTCAGTCGGAATTGCCGGCGTTGCGATTCTTCGTAAAAGCTCGTAAAATATTTTCACGAGGCTTTCTCCTGATTACCGCGTCATCGTTTCGTATTACGAATGAATTATTGTTTCGCGGTATCAAACGTGGCGAGTTTCGTAATCGATGAAATTATTTCGATATTTACTCGTATGTCACACCATGTTGATCATATAACCAGTTTAGGAAACATCGGCACTATCATATTTGCCACATATTGCAAAACGTAAATTTGCTGTCAATTTAACGACCAATTCAAACATACTTTTGCGCTTATTATATTGAGTACCCTAAATATCCAGTATCCTTGCCACTTTTAAAGTCTTCGGTTATTAATATTTGTTGCCATACCGAGTTGCTTACTTCCGGCAAATGGCCGTCAACCGAATTAAGAACGTATATATATCGCCCTTTCCTAACCGATAAAGCGATCGCGTAAGATGTTCAAAGCCGGGAGCTCGCTTCTATCGATGTGCTCTAGGTAAAAATACACGTCAAAGTCCACACGCGGAAGGGACTGATAGGGAGCGTCAGGGGCGAGGAATCGATTTCTAAGAACGGTATACGGAAATATTGGTTCGGGTAACGACTTCCGTTTCTCGTGTTTACGCCCCGGTAGTTAAGGGTTAAGGCGCCTCGAGAGACGGGTTTTTTCCGTAGATGCGCATGAGAAGGAAGAAATATAAGACGAAGAAAGCGGTAGAGAAGAGAAAGAAGGCAAGCGACGTTGGTACCGAACGAACGACGAGACGTACGTGAATGCGAAAAAATAATATTTCTTTCTCTGTTCTCTCGGTTTTTTGGCTCCACCGCTAAGTAATATTTTATTCGTAACGTATGTAGTATGTATAACCTATAGCGTGTTGCAAAAATGTTTTATTATTTCTTCTGCTACCATCTTATGCCCATCGAATACTAAAATAAGCAAGCGAAAAAGAAAGCTCTTTTAATTCCAGAATCTTCATTTGGAACTTTACTACCAAAAATATGCATAATATCGCAAATTAGGAGAGTGCAAAATAAGTAGCGCTCGAGCAAATTCTTGTGTATGGTGATCAATTCGAAATATTTGTCAAAAGTCCTGCGGTCGAGATTTAACGCGCAAATTGGGGCGTTTGTGCATGGAAATGCAATGCAGAATGAAAACCACGAAATATTCCCTAATTGAGTCGGCACGGTGCAATGATCCCCATGACTGTTCCAATATGGCATTTCTCTGTAGAAATCTCGTTCGAGATACGCCGCGCGATAATAACGACGAAACTTTGTTTCCTGTGCTCCTCATTAACATCGAGCGCTGAAACTGTTAAACCGAAAAGTTATCCCATTTTTCGTGAATTTTCGTGAACACGTCTCTTTCTCTATTCATGATCGGAGTAATATGCAATATTCTCGCGCGCGTGCGTTAACATTATTATTATTATTTTCACCGAGGTACCTCGGGGTTTAACTTGTAAATAAATAATCACGATCAAGCATAATCATTAGTTCCGAGAGTATAATAATTAACTACGGTAGTCAATGCGTTTATTAGCTATTTGCGAATTGTATATTGTAAATATAATCAGATAGGAGCTGGGATGACGTTGATTCGGCTAACTCAAAGTAATCTGTCCCGATAGTGGATCAGAAACCAATTAATTTTATATTTTTATTGGATATGATTTGAACTCATATCGACATATTGGATATGAGAAAATGTCTCTCCATTAATTTGATTAATCGACCAGTAAGAGTCGTTCCACTACTGTGATAGTGTGATATATTTAGACGTGACTAGTTTCCGGGTCAGCAAACTATTATTTAAAATCGATATAAAGTTCTTCTAATCGACATTCGTTAAATCGACGTCAACTATAAGTATACTCGTGAAGAAAACTGCAGTAGATTCCAGCGGAAATAATCGTCGTGTACAATCGTAATGCGTGTAGGATAATAACGGCGCGGCTTTACGGATTGCTTACGACACGGGGGATCACATGCCCACCGCAATAAATAGATTTTACACGCCGAGCCGAGTGGCAACAAAACTGGCTTCGACGGGATAAGCCGTTACACTGTTTTCGATACTTCCTATATACATTCGCTGCTGTATTCTGCAACTTTACTGCGCCGCGCAGCACCGTGACGTGGCCATAAATAACGCCGAAACAGCGTGTCCAACGTCCAACCAATAAATCTACATATAACCCCGGGAGGGTAAAATAAAGTTATGGGCCCGCTTCATGCACTGATACGGACCGATAGTTTATCCTGCTTTGACTGCTGCAGCAAGTAGTCACTTCGTCCCTCCGCACCCTCTTTAGTTCTGCCTTTCGGCGTACCGGAAACTCGGCACCCCCTTTCATGCTCTTTTCACTCGCCGCGCCCCTCCTCCTCGGATCCCTATGTTCCTCTCTGTCGCACGGATTCACGCATGCACCTCCCGGTTTGATGTTACTACCCCCGATCCCGCCCTTCTTGCGGCGCTTCATGCATCCGCTATACGAAAATGCATTATTACGTTGACACGTACACAAACTCGATTCCGCGAAAGCCCAGACACGCAACTTCGTGATACATGATCCGCGAAGCCCGAGGTAAGTATGCACGTGTAACACGTATACAGGCTGCACCAAGAAACGTATCCAACAGGAGTCCATTCTCGGGAGAATTTCAGAATCTATTTAGGAAACACTTAATCAAAATATTTTGTCTATGAGGAATTTCTAGTTTTCGACATTACCTAAATATCTTGATTTATAAATACAGATATTTGAAAATCACAGCTGTGAAATGGTCCTTTCATTACATACGCATTTTACCTAATTAATAATTACATTCTTCTAATTTGATTGATAACGTCTTAGCTATAGACGATTCGTGCATAGTAAAAGTCGATATTTTGAAGAAAAATAGATGTAAGGGAAGGTGGGGCAAGACGGAGTAGCGGGGCAAGACGGGGTACTAAGCTTTTTACTTCACCACGTGGTGCTATCCATCGGATTTGTTTATAATTTGATTATGCGAAAACCAGCTTTTGATTTGACAATCGCTGACTTCATTCCGATACGTTGTTTTGTCATTTTGTGCACATTTTGTCGTTTTGTGCATATGTGTTAAAATATTGCGATTTTATATTTGTTGTTTTAACTAGAAACATGAGTATTATTTTGAACTCTTTTTTACACTATCTTGTCGCATGGTTTTCTGAGTTCCTAAAACAGTCGATGTTTCTATTTGTAATGCACAAGTTTTGCGTTATTATGACATAATTTTAAAAAAGTTGCTTTGGGGTAAGACGGGGTAGGGCATGAGTCATTCTCTCATGTCACTCAGAAAGAATCCAGCGACAGCGAAGTTGTTGAAGATGACCAGTGCCTCTACAGTCATGATATTATTCCAATGAAGGTGAATTAGTCGCGCCGCTTATGCGCGATGGGCATAACTCTTGCACAGGCATTGACAATAAGGATGAAGATACTGTTCATGTCTGCATTTTATGTGAAAAATAAATAAATATGGAATGTTTCGATTGTCTTAAATTGCAATAAACATTTTATATCTCTATTTTAACTTTTCAATGTTAAAATTAAATATTTAGGGCTGGTAAATGGAGGTACCCCGTCTTGCCCCATAAATGGGGTAAGACGGGGCAGGAGACGTTTTTTCAAATATTGCTTTCTAAACTAATTATTCATACATGTTTGTTAGTTTTAACCATCTTTATATGTATGTAAAGAAGGGTTTAATGAAAATATTTGTGTTGATAAAGTTGGATACTTTTTATATTTAGTAGTCATTTCATGTGGTTAAACCTTAACTACCCCGTCTTGCCCCACCTTCCCCTATTAAAGAAAATAGATATGTTAAAGAATATTAAATAAAAAATATAGCGCTGAATTTTATAAAATTTAAAAATATTACACATCATATCCTAATTTACGTAATTAGATCAATCTATGCGTTTACAATAAGTACGTAAAAAAATACACGCTTTTTAATAATTAATAAGAATTCTTTTCAAGCTTCTTTAAAGAGTAAGAAATTACCATACTTAACAAATGGTTAATGTTTCACTTTGGCCCGCAAAAATAATTTTATCTCTCCAAGAAAAATGTGTATGGTTGGAAAGGATAAGAACGACACCAACAGCGACAACGCGTTTCAGTTTCCTACCCGATGCTCAAGCTTGCCGGCGTTCTCCCGATGCGACGGTCGCGAGCACTAAACAAGGTCGCCGTAATTAAATTTTTGTCCGCCTCGTTTTTTTCCACCCTTTATTTGTACTGGCGAGCGCTAGGCGGTGCAATTAGTGTCATTATAAAGCTACGGGGCGTCTCCTATTCTGGAGAGCTGGTGCCGCTACTTACGCAGTCCGTTGAAATAAATGTATTCCTAGCAAATTTAACGTTGATTTCAGTAGTGCATTCCAAAAATCTTCTAATTTCGAGATCATGTTCCTGAGCAACATGTTTGGGCGGGAAATAAAGACAGCAGAAATGCGCAAGAAGCGAATAAACGCGAAGGATGCAGTAAAGAACTGAATAAATTGCTGAATAAAGTGCAAAAGTCTACCTCTCACTTTTTAATGATTTATATATGACCAAAGTATGTAATTGTAAGTAGTACGGATTACAGAAAAGCATTAATCTAAATAATAAAATCCCTCTCATGAGAAATTTTAATTTATTTTTCATTCTAAAGAAACTAACGATATATTATTTTCGCGCACTTTTTACAAATTTATAATATATTTAACATTTCTTTTTTAATTGCATTCTAAAAGTACGAGTTGCGGTATCTCTGAGCACGGAATAAATGAAAACATGTATATGAAGCAAGTAAAATGACGTATATACCTAAGTAACAAGCGATACAGACTGTAACATTAGAAAAAGAACTCTTTTCTTTTTATTCTTGTGCTTTGATGGCATAATAATGTTTATCGAGACATCTGCATATTATTAGCTACTATGTATACGTTACGTCTAAAAAGCGAACTTGCAACGTGAAAAAGCTCAAGAACATTTTTTATCTTGCAAAGCCAATGCTACTAAAGTTACGTTATATATTCTATTGAAATAAACATGTTCCTCTCTTTTGAATTTTAAATTGATTTTTTCCTCTTGATGGAAAAATCTTTTATTCTCGTGGGTTGTCTCTGAACACAAATATTCAAGAAACAAATAAATGATAAATACACTGAAAAACCAGTATGGTTGGCTCAACCCATAAAATAGTAACATTTGGGGCAACCATATTATATGGTTGTTACACCCACAAGTATGCTTACTGTATCAAACGCATATGGTAGCTTTGACTACTTCTCCGGGAGAATGCGTTTGATAGAGTAAACATACATGTGGGTGTGACAACCACAAAATATGGTTGCCCTAAATGTTACTATTTTATGGGTTGTGCTAACCATACTAATTTTTCAGTGTAGAAGCGTTGTAAAAAAAAAACTACAGTGCTTTTTATTAATATAAAAGAATATATCCCAGAACAATTCCTCTTTTTTTATGATCAAATAATAACGATTATTAAAATACCTTATAGCATTTATATCACAGGACCTCGTACAGGATGTTATTGTTAATGTTTACACACATGCCTTGTATTATTATATATACATATATGTATGTATGTATGTATGTATAGTGTTCTAAAATTCTTGACTTAAATTTTGATAACGGAGTCCTTTAACAATTTGTTATTAAGTCTACAGATTCAAATACGATTTGTAAATAAAATTAAAAAATTTTATATTAAGTCTCTTTTTCAACATTTTCGAAAAAAATATAGTTACGTTGTTTCACACAAGACTTGCAAAATTTCACACAAGACTTGTCAATTATTTTCATTTTGGTTCATTTACGACTAAAGAGACGATTGAAGTGTACGCGCGTCGCATTTTCATTGTAATACCAATCCAGATATATAAAGTTGATCCAAGAAAGGCCGCTATACCTAATACGTATGCCATCTGAATAAACGTGTTGCTTATAAATTTAACGCTGACTTCGATTCTCCCTTCGTAACACAGTCCAAAAACCTCCCAGCTCCAGGCTATGCTCCTGAGTCGCCTCTGGGCACGCGATAAGAGAGGCAAAGTTGCGCAGGAAGCGAATAAATAATAAACGTGAATAACTACCGGAATAAATTGCGCCAATGTAAAACGCGGTCGGCGAACCCACTTCTTTGCCTCTTATCAAGAGGCAACGCGTTTCGTTTACCGAAACATCTGCATGTTATCGATTACGGGGCGCATTGGTATAGCAAGGCGCGAACATCGTTTCAATAGCGGCATGTTATACTTTCGCCTTTCACGTTTACCTCGAAGACAAAGGGTCGAACCGAAGCTTCCACCGTCGAGAAAACGGAATTTCTCCTTAGATTCTCGCGGGCCGCTACGACGTTATTGTTCGAGGAGCGCGGCTTCGCCGAGAAAATGCGCGTGTTACGTTACCGGTTATTGATGAAAGTTTCCGCGACTGTGACGCGTAACATTATTAGCGCGATTGTATGTATGTACGGAATGCCGCGCGACGCGCATAAGTTCGCGCTCCGCAACGACAATGTATGAGCGCGTATCGATCGCCGTTACGTCTAGAGCATCGCGCAACCTCTGCAGATAGATAAGAGCATACGAATTCGGTCGCACATTAGTCGCCAAAGTCAACAACGAACGATAAAGCGCCGGGTCCAGTCACAGACAATCTGCGAATAATTATGCTTGCCCGCCGGCTGAACCGAGATATTCCATTACCGGTCGTAATTAACCCAATAATCCTCGTGTCCCGATTCACCTTTTATATTAGATAAATGCGCGTTATTAGACACAACCGAGGGAACTCTCTTGAAGAGGGCTTTTGTAACGGAGAAGTGACCGAGTCAGATGTCTAATCTAATTAAAAAACTAAAAATATAAATTGCACATTTTAGGTGCGACGTTATCCGCGAAAAATAGTGAGACGCCCTTCAAAATAAATTGCATTAAAACATTCAATTTCCTCCCAGACTACTTCTTCCTACCTCCATCCCAAAAAATGTATGTACCTCGCTCCACTTCCGTGATCCACCCTGCACACGAATAATGTAACACGCATTTTTCTCTCGGCTTATTGCTGCATAATCTCGAAATAAAGTAAATAAATGAATGCTGAAATGATAAATAATACAGAAAACCTGAATCGCCTATAGTTTAGAAACTTCTTCCGCGTTGAAGGGAGTAAAATTATCATTACTGAATCTGTCAAACGTACATTTATAATGAGATTTCAGATACTGTTAACGAGCTGCAAGACTGTGAGAAAAAGATATAACTTTTCTTTTACAAAGGGATAAAAGCAGATTATTTATTTATAACTGTCTGCGTTCCTTGAAAACCAACTCTCGCTTATTATAATACAATTATGTCGGACGCGAACAATCAAAGGCTAATTCTGCGATCTCTCGCATCGTTACGTTTCAATACGCCGCGCCGCTTCAGCATGATTTAACCGCTTTTTAGAATGGAATTTAAACTTTGCTCCTTTAGAATAAATTTCAAACTCGCATAAAAATATGAATATACGGGTACGACATATTATTACATTTCTACCATCAAATGCTATTTGAGAGATTTATGATTTTATGATTGTGAACAGTATCACATTTTATTTGTGTTGAAAACGAAACTTATTTAAAGAACTACCCTCATTAATCATTTAAACGAAAACATATCAATGGCATAACAATGTAAAAACGGCAGTTAATCGATGCCGCTATGCCTTCCTTTACCAATCCACGTAAATCCAACGTTACAGTTAATAATAAAGTCCCTGGCCCAACGCCAAATCAGATATTCCATGCACTGTCTACATAATTATCGTGAATCCAGCAAATGGATTATTAAATCCAACTGCACAATTTATATTATGTAAAATTCATATTACGTGACGTGACATTTCCAATATCTGCGGATAATATCGACAATTGTAAAGAAGAGAATTAATAAAAATATAATATTTTCTGAAAATTAGAATTATTTAAGAGATAAGAATATTAGTCTACAATAAAGATTACAATTATTGTTGTGTTAATTTATTTATTATTTAGGATTCGTGATAATGGGGCGAAAAGGATGACACTCGCGCGATTTCAATAAATATATAATAACTTTCTTTATTATACGTTAACAACACATCTTGTCTTTTCGGCGACCGATAACCGACTCTCTGGTCGAGCCTCGCGACAGTTTTCCGACACGTAGGGTAAAGGTGCCTATTATAAGATACCTTTTTTTAAAAGCGTATATCTTTTTAAATTTTAACTTTTAACTTAAAAGTTTTACATATTTCTGTAGCTAAAACATTTAAGTTTTACCAGTAAAGTGCATTAACGGCTGAAGTACGTATTTTATTTTCTATAATTTTTTTTTCCAGACTTGCAGAATTTGCCTGTTTGAAAAAAGGTATCCCAATATGAGACAGTGGGGTTTTCTAAAGCCCGTATCAGATTACCGACTGCAAATGCCAACTCAAACTGCCTACGACTGCCGACTCTTAGTAGACTCATTACAATGAGGTGCCGAGACTGCCGAGTGACTGGATCAGCCAACTCGCGTTTAGATTTAAATCTATTTTTCATGTCGGCAGTCGGTTGGCCTTTGCAGTCGGTAATCTGATACGAGCTTAATATGAGATGGTAACTCATAGGAAACCAAATAAAAAAAGACACATTTGCAATATTAAGATATGAGGTAATACATGAGGTATAATATGAGGTATCTCATATTGAAAACTACACAAATCATAAAAACGTTGAAGCTATACGAGTAACCTATCTAATGTTATGACCAAACACCAAGGTACAATAGTTATATTTAACGTTAATAACATGTTAAACATGAATATCAAAACATTGCTATTATATTGTATTGTTTACAAACATTTAAGGTAGTACATTAAAAAATTTCGATAAACGGTGAAAACAAACTCTTCGTATATACAACCGTTCACGGTTCATGCGCTACGTGGCTGCCACTAACATAACATTTGATGGTCATCTGTTACCAAAGTGAGGCAGTAACATATATTTAAAAAAGTGTTCGCGTTTGCAAAATAACGTGGGGTCTCATATTGGGCACCTGTCTCATAATAGGCACCTTTACCCTACATATATGTATGTTATGGGTTACGCGAATGAAGCATAATCAGTCGACACACTGTGTCCTAGAATTCCGAATCCCACATTATATTTTAAAATGAATTGGGAACATTGCGTCGCCAGCAAATAATTAAAAAATCGTAAAAATGTTGTGTTTTAAACGACCCGACAGGCCATATTTATTAATAATTTCATAAACGTGAAATTATTAATAAATATGGCCAGTTGCGTCGTTTAAAACACAACTTTTTTAAGATTATATTTGAGGTAAATTATATATATCTATAAAGATTTGCACATTTCTATATATAGATTCGTGTAAAGAGAAAGGCTCGGAGAAAGGGCTCAGTACGTGTGAGGTAAAAATTACTAGACCATATATAAACTTCAATAAAAATCAAATTCCATATAAGATGATTATAACATATTTATCGTGTTTCCCTCAGCGCATTTCCTAAATTGTTAAATTTATTAGTTAATTATGGACATAATATTTGTGTCATAATTTGACATATTTACATTATGTTAAATTAACACAGAAATTTGAGTGAACCGTTTGGGACACGTAAAATATGTAAATTAAATACAATTTTTTTACTGTGCTCCTGCCGGAAATGAAACGGCAGCCATCTTGCACCTGCAAATCGAACGGATTGGTAAATTGAGGAAATTAACTATAGCAAAGAGAAATTCGATTTCTCTAGGAATTGACGATTTCTCGAGAATACGAATCAATCGACTTAGAAGTGACGGTACCAATTCAATGACAAAAACTGGAATAGGGGCCGGGGATTGCACGAGAAATATTAAAAAGATTATAAATATAATGGTGATATTATGTCACTGATATACAAAATTAGAATTTGAGAACATCTTTATTAAAATGTATATACATTATACATACAATATATGCTTAATACATAACAATATAAATGTATATGCTTATAAATACATAATAATATAAATATATTATTAACACATAAAATATAACAATAAACAGCATTTCTTAACAATTTTATAACGATATAAATAAAAACAATATGTAATTTTGAACAATTATGATTTCTTTAAATCATAATTATTTAAAACAGATAATGTTACTAATAAAAGAATATTTTATTTATATATAATAATATCTTTTACTTTTTTCAGTGCCCATGGAGGTTTTATTCGAGTTGGAGTCCCCCCGGGACACTGAAAAATTTTAAGTAAAACCCCTTATATTGTATAAGTATATATCGTTTGGAAGGGCGTAAAATAAGAAAAATTTTGGCGCAAACCAGAGGTCGATATGTTGACCCGTTCGGGGAATTATTTAGAATTAAATTTTAAAAAAGCCAATTTTTTATCCTAAATAACTCCCAAACGGGTCAACATATCGACCTATATTTAGAAGTTTTATCAGACAATTTGACCGAAAGGTCTTCTTCCGTGGTTTTGTACGGGGTCCTTTGTAAAATATACAAAATATTTTAGAAATAAGGTCGAGAATTTTATAAGATATTCTGTACATTTAATTACGCTATACTGTGTAATACAATTCAATATTATTTATATCTCAGCTCAAATTTTTTCACGCAACTTTTATATGATATATTTTATGCGTTTACACAGCTTTACTAGCTTTGCTTTTATAAATTACATACTTGTAAACTACTGCCTGCAATCCATTGTTATAGACAAAAAAGTTATAACACTTCTTTGTTAATGAGTTCCAAGTTACATAAAAATTTTTAAATCATTTTTTCACAAATTTTAATTATTTCTAACATACCTCTGTTAATATTCTACGGATGCCTTCTGTCGGCGCGTCGTTATAATTACTAGGATTTATCGAGAGTATACAGCTAATAAATAAAAAATACGTGTGGCTTCCACGCGCGTCAGAAGTGAAACTTCTTAGCTGTGAGGAATAGGATAGTATCTCGTTTATAGTATCTGAATTAAAGCGTATATAAATCACAAATCAAATTTTAATTATAAATTAAAGCCGATGCAATTCACAAATGAAAATTGATTTGTGAATTAAAGCCTATATAATTCACAAATCAAATTTTAATTATAAAAGTGAAATTTTAGGTTATGAGAAAAATTTTCCCATATATAATTACATATAAATGTAACAGTTGGCAACTGTTAACCTGAAACTTCACTTTTATAATTAAAATTTGATTTGCGAATTATATCGGCTTTAATTCACAAATCGATTTTCATTTGTGAATTGCATCGGCTTTAATTTATATATAAAATTTGACTTGTGACTTATATACGCTTCAATTATGCACAAATCAATTTTTACTTGCAAATTGCATCGGCTTTAATTTATAATTAAAATTTGATTTCTGAATTACACAGGCTTTAATTCAGATACTATAAACGAGATACTATCCTATTCCTCACAGCTAAGAAGTTTCACTTCTGACGCGCGTGGAGGCCACACGTATTTTCTTTTTTGACTTTTTGCGACGGACTTTCATAACGCGAACGCGTAACGCGACGCTCCGGATCACTCCCGTATAAGTATCGACTTTTCGTGACGGACTTCCATAACGCGAACGCGTAACGCGACGCTCCGAATCGCTCTCGTAGTAGGTTTGACTTTTCGTGACGGACTTCCATAACGCGAACGCGTAACCCGACGAATCGAATCACTCCCGTAGAAGGTTCGACTTTTCGTGACGGACTTCCATAACGCGAACGCGTAACCCGACGAATCGAATCACTCCCGTAGAAGGTTCGACTTTTCGTGACGGACTTCCATAACGCGAACGCGTAACGCGACGAATCGAATCACTCCCGTAGAAGGTTCGACTTTTCGTGACGGACTTCCATAACGCGAACGCGTGACGCGACGAATCGAATCATTTCCGTAGAAGGTTCGACTTTTCGTGACGGACTTCCATTTAAGCTGGGGCCAGACTATGCGCGATTTGTGGTTCGTGATTCGCGGTTCGCCATTCGTAAAGATTCATACGAATCACGAATCGCGCATAGTCTGGCGCCGAAGATTCATATAGATTCGTATCGTTCGCCAATGTCTCGTAAGATTCGTGAATAGTGTGTATAGGCAGATTCGTCGAATTCACATTCGGCATTCGCTGTTTACCATTCGCGCCGATTCGCCAGCGGTGCGGTTTTTTGACGAAATCAAAGAAATGACGAACGCACAATCAAAAAAATGACGAACGCACGATTCGTTGTTGTCGCACACGGGCCAAAGCAATGCGAATCAACACGAATCAACACGAATTGATCATTCACGGCGATTCGCGCTCTTTGATCTCGCCAAAAAACCGCTCCGCTGGCGAAACGGCGCGAATGGTGAACAGCGAATGCGAATTCGACGAATCTGCCTATACACACTATTCACGAATCTTATACGAATAGCGAACCGCTAATCACGAACCACGATTCGAAAAAGCGCTTTGCTGGCGAATCGGCGCGAATGGTAAACAGTTGATGCGAATTCGACGAATCTGCCTATACACACTATTCACGAATCTTATACGAATAGCGAATCGCGAATCACGAACCACAAATCGCGCATAGTCTGGCCCCAGCTTAACGCGACTTCCGTAACGCTTCCGGTTCGAATCACCCCCCGTGCCCTAAGAAGTTTTACTTCAAAAAACGGCTAATATTCGAGCAATTAAAAGATGTTAAAATAACGTTTAATATTCAAACATATACAATCGTGTTAACGTTTCGGCCTAACTTGGCCTTCTTCAGAACCATTAAACAAAGAAAACATTTACAAATCTCGCATATTTATACAATTAACGTCAAAGTAGTTCTCACCCATAATTATAGACATAGTCAATGTAGTCAAAGAGTAACATCGTAGCGCATTGGTCAATTTACAAAACAAATTCGGCTGCATTTTTCAATTCGCCACCCATGTGTGTCCATGGAGACAAAGAGTGTGATAAATGGAAACTATTCTCTGTCACAGAACAACTTAGTGACAACTAAATAAGAAAGATTATTATCACTTAAGAATTCCGAAAGAAAGAAGTAAACCGTTGGATTTAATCAAAAAGAGGACTCACATAAGCTGTCAAATGACAGAAATAAGAACAATTTCTGCATCTTATAAACGCGTGTGTTCGTCGCAAGCAATTAACGCTGACTGTGGAAGTATTCGCATTGCAAGGGCACAGTAACCAATCGTCATTATTATTAAAAAAACGTTTAAGACAACAAGTTCAAAACATCAAAATAGACCTTGTCCAATAATTCGGTGTCTTTGTTTAAATTTATACCGTTCGGCTGTTCTTTAATATGAATCATTTCCGCAATAATTCTTTTCTGGTAATTAGGCTCAAATTCTAAAATTCGGGTGTTGTCCCAATCGAACGAATGATTGAACTCCGTAATATGTTTTGACACTACCGAATGTTTGGATTTATCTAGTCTAATATTATTCTCGTGTTCTATCAATCTGGTCTGTAATTGTCTTTTCGTCTGACCGACATAAGAGGCATTGCAGTTCTTACAATCAAATTTATAAACCACATTGCTGTTAGAAAAATAGGAGTTCTTATCCTTCTGGACCCTAATGAAGCAATTAAGTTTATTAAGAATGCGATATCCTACCGAATTTTCCGATTTATTCACCGCCGAAGCAATGATTTCCGAAATAGATTTTAAATATGGCATGACAATAAAACTCTTTTTCTGTTGAGAACAATCAGACTCATTGCATGTGTTATTAATATTATGTTGTCACATCCTAGCTTTTACAATAAAAATTTAATTTTTGTTATCAATATATTATTGGAGAATGGGTATCCTATTGATTTAATTTTCTTACATATCAATAAGAGACTGAGGAAACTTCAGTCTCAACATAATATTAATAACACATGCAATGAGTCTGATTGTTCTCAACAGAAAAAGAGTTTTATTGTCATGCCATATTTAAAATCTATTTCGGAAATCATTACTTCGGCGGTGAATAAATCGGAAAATTCGGTAGGATATCGCATTCTTAATAAACTTAATTGCTTCATTAGGGTCCAGAAGGATAAGAACTCCTATTTTTCTAACAGCAATGTGGTTTATAAATTTGATTGTAAGAACTGCAATGCCTCTTATGTCGGTCAGACGAAAAGACAATTACAGACCAGATTGATAGAACACGAGAATAAAATTAAACTAGATAAATCCAAACATTCGGTAGTGTCAAAACATATTACGGAGTTCAATCATTCGTTCGATTGGGACAACACCCGAATTTTAGAATTTGAGCCTAATTACCAGAAAAGAATTATTGCGGAAATGATTCATATTAAAGAACAGCCGAACGGTATAAATTTAAACAAAAACACCGAGTTATTGGACGAGGTCTATTTTGATGTTTTGAACTTGTTGTCTTAAACGTTTTTTTAATAATAATGACGATTGGTTACTGTGCCCTTGCGATGCGAATACTTCCACAGTCAGCGTTAATTTCTTGCGACGAACACACGCGTTTATAAGATGGAGAAATTGTTCTTATTTCTGTCATTTGACGGCTTATGTGAGTCCTCTTTTTGATTAAATCCAACGGTTTACTTCTTTCTTTCGGAATTCTTAAGTGATAATAATCTTTTTTATTTAGTTGTCACTAAGGGAACTACCACAACTGTCCGGCTCCGATTTGAATTTCCTTTAAGTATGTTGTTAAACACAAAAATCCAGAAGACACCTATTTTTTTATAGGCGCTCTAATTCATGTTTAGGGGGTGAAACACCCCTTCAAAAAAATCGGTTTTTCTCTTTCGGGCCGAATATCTCCGAAACTATAAGAGATAGAAAGTTTTCCAAAATGGAAATTAAATGGCTTCAAAAGTACTTTGAAATAATAACAAAATAATTTTTGTATTTCTTTTATTTTTAAACATACCCCCGCCACCAATACATTTTTTTCAAAATTTTAAAATTTTTTTATCACCAAATAAAAGGTTATTTTCTTACAAATTCAACCATATATGATAAAGTTATGTTACGATAAACCATTTTCAAGAATTAATTACAAACGCCTCGAAATCTGGTAAAATGACATCAGGTATATACTTCCGTTTATAACTATTTTATATTTTATTTAACAATCTAATAAGAGTTGTAAAAGAGCTATTAAATTAACATTTATATTTCTTACGGATCATTTTAGAATGTGGTTAGAAGAAGCTTATTTTCCAAACATTGGTTCTAGTAGCGTTCTTCTTATCGATTCCTGGACTGGACATTGCCCTAATATCATTTCGGATTTAACACCTCCAGGAAAATCTATTACTACTATGATAATACCGAAATACACTACAAGAAAAATACAACGATTAGATGTTTATGGATTTAGAATTTGGAAAAATTTTGCTAAAAGGTTTTCAGATACTGTCTTACTATTCGAAAGTAATATAAATTTGCATGAACGAAATAATATAATAAAATTGCAATCTCTGATACATAATCAATTGTCATCCCCACGATATCACAACTTATTAAAATATTCGTGGTTTAAAAGTGGTTATACGAACGAAAGACCAGAAGAATTTGAAAATCCAGTACAATTTAGTTTGTATGACAGTTCAACAACATGTGATATCGAAGGTTGTGATAATATAGCTGTAGTAAGATGTTCTTGGTGCAAGAATTCATTATGTTTGAAACATTTTTTCGTCGAATATCTCATTATTGTAATGTATATAATGAGTAAAAAATACAAAGTGTAGCGCTGCGACATAAATATATAGTGATTTTTTTGCTCATTTCTCAAAGATTTAATTTTGTAAAATAGTTTTATTATAAATGAATAAATTTTGAATAAAATTGTCTACAATTTTTATTTATAGAAAAACGTAAATGTCAAAGAAATAATAACAAAGCTGGGGGTATTTTAAAAACTATTACATTTTTAGAAAACCTAAATATATATTATATACATATATACAATTATAAAGCATATAGAAAACTATAAAAATTTTACTTAAATTTCTTATATATCTTATTGTTTCGACAATAATTACTTACGCACATAGTACCGGATGAGCATGGATAGCGTATGTACTACAGAGGCGTTTGTAATTAATTTTTAAAAATGGTTTATCGTAACATAACTTTATCATATATGGTTGAATTCGTAAAAAAATAACCTTTTATTTGGTGATAAAAGAATTTTAAAATTTTGAAAAAAATGTATTGGTGGCGGGGGTATATTTAAAAATAAAAGAAATAAAAAAATTATTTTGTTATTATTTCAAAGTACTTTTAAAGCCATTTAATTTCCATTTTGGAAAACTTTTCTATCTCTTATAGTTTTGGAGATATTCGGCCCGAACGAAAAAAACCGATTTTTTTGAAGGGGTGTTTCACCCCCTAAAGATGAATTAGAGCGCCTATAAAAAAATAGGTGTCTTCTGGATTTTTGTGTTTAACAACATACTTAAAGGAAATTCAAATCGGAGCCGGACAGTTGTGGTAGTTCCCTTTGTAAGTTGTGCTGTGACAGAGAATAGTTTCCATTTATCACACTCTTTGTCTCCATGGGTCGCGAATTGAAGAATGCAGCCAAATTTGTTTTGTAAATTGACCAATGCGCTACGATGTTACTCTTTGACTACATTGACTATTGTCCATAATTATAGGTGAGAACTACTTCGACGTTAATTGTATAAATATGCGAGATTTGTAAATGTTTTCTTTGTTTAATGGTTCTGAAGAAGGCCAAGTTAGGCCGAAACGTTAACACGATTGTATATGTTTGAATATTAAACGTTATTTTAACATTTTTTAATTGCTCAAATATTTGCCGTTTTTTATTTATTAGCTGTTTGCTTAAACGAGCGAGATCAGTTATTTTTTATCGAGAGTATAGTTTCAAAAGTCGAATTTTTCCTCCGGGGCATCTAGCGTATACAGTAAACGTACCTCCACAATCTACAGAGAATTGGAATTTATCGTCTCCCATTGTTGTCCGTGAACCTAAAACTGTAAAACAAATTTTAAACGCTTTATTATATTTAATTGTGTGTGCTGTATTTTTAAATATTTATAATTTTGGTAATTTATTGATGATCACACATTATACGATACGAAACTGTTCTGTTTTCTATTATCTTAAAGCATCACTGTGATGCAAAGTAAACGTAAATAGCAATGCCTCCTTAGATTATATAATAATAAAATTTATCATAACTAAAGTTTTTTTAGATATCAAAGTTTTCTTGCTTTTTTGCACTTTTCTGTAGGATAGATGATAGATATAAATCAAATATAGCATAGATAGAAAGAAAAAACGTGACTAAAACTTTTATATTTTTATTGTTTTTATTAACCTGTGTAAAGTTTTACTATAAATAAATTTAAACGATAAATTTGGCACAGTCTAGATATTTTTATAATTATTTATATATGTTCGCTATTCGAGCATAAGTTCTCGCTCTCGAATCTAAACACCCGGTTCGAAACACATTCATCGCAGAATTCGGGCCGCTCTCGTGCTTCGCGCGACTCATCACACCGACGGGGCATAATACCGAAAACGAGCGAACCATCGTGCGGCGCGTGATCATAACGTGGGCTACCTGTCGCCACGGTTTTTTATGTGTTTTGGAACCGGCAGGTGGATCATCCGACCAATAGACAGCCAATCATTTTCGAGTTTTTGTTAACACGAAATAGCAAATTCCTTCGACGTTAGCCGCGTCGCCTATTCAGTCTCAGTCAGAGTCTCGTCTTGTTCACTACGTGAACCTCGTATTCTTGCCGCAATCGTCTCGAGTCACAACTGTATAATATAAGGTCAATGTCTCTATTTGTTCTCAAGTCCTGATGTCTACTCACTATGAACTTTTCTTCTTAATATAAATATTCAACTGATAGAATAAGTTACAGAAAAATTAATTATAAATTATTTATATACTTCCGCATAAGTTGCATAGGCTCGCTGCTCGACAGGTAGCAGCACGTATTTAAAAATAAATTTATAATCCGAGATAGTCGTCGTCATTGGCAATTTCGGTCGTGGCGCTACTGATTTGCGTTAGCATTAGCGATTTGGATTTTGACAGCTACTAAGCGAAATCTGCACAGTTCTATAAAGAGTTGAGTGTTTTTAACAAAAAAACGGACTTTTTCGTGCGTACATGAGTCTTTCTCTGCTACTTATTGTGGCTTTTTTAAAGAAATAATAGGTGTGTAGCAATGCGTTCAACAACATAACCTACAATACTGTCGGAAAAAGAAGTGGCCCGAGTACTATTTTGACTACTGAAGAGGAACAAAAATTTGAAAGAAAGCATTATTTACTTGCAAAATATCAAAACTTATCATCGAACTCAATATTGATATGGATAAATCGAAACTGAATGTGACTGTTTTATGAGCAGAAATAGGGACACGTTGTGAGTACATATACGGACATACTCGATTTCTGCTAAACAGAAATACGTACATTTCATACATTGCGTTTAATTTACGATTATTTATAATAAAAGTCTTCAAAATGATATTTTTTGTATTTAATATATAATACGATTTACATAACGTAATAAGTGATCAATTTTTTCGTTAATTGTTACATAAAAGAATAATTTAACTTCTGTTTTTGCTACCATTTGTCTGAAATGAGTAGACATAGGGACATTGACCGTATCGGGCGATCAATTTCTACGTCCGTTTACATCTTAGTGTAAAGTTAAAATCGGTGCTTGTCGCGGATGTGTGTGTGTTGTAAACCACCAATTAAAAGTCGCCGCGAGATATACTGCGAGCGATCTTAATAAAACCCACGAACCAGGCCGACGCTAAACCGCGCTGTGCTAAGCCTTGCGCATTGACTTGCATTAACTTTCCGTTATTGTTTTCTGTTCGTGACTGCAATAAATGTCAGTGAGTGTTTGAGAAAAGACTCTTATTTGTGCCTGACACAACCCGTTCTTTTAACGATTCTGCGGAATTGCGCCACGTACCTTCCGCGCTCAGCGCTGGGCGGTTCCGGCATTGGAGCTGCTCCGTTTTGCGGTAAGCTCCGAAACAATACGTATTTTGTAAAATATATGTTCTTTCAAAAGTACGTGTTGCAACTACTCGAGTCTTAGATTGAACATTAATAATTAATTTATACAGATACATAATTAATTTATCTGTTCTTCCTTTGATATAACTATTTGATATAATTATTTGACATAATTATTTCTTTGTTATATATTTAAGACCCGTATTCGTATATTATTTTTTAATTTCTTTTTGCACCGATTATTTTCTACAGCTATATCGCTCTTTTAGCATTATAACGTACAATAAATAAGTTTTACATTAAAAACTTTAACACGCGTATAATAAAAGTTGCGCATTTATAAATCAATGTTCAAAAAAAAAATTACAGTTTTAATGGAATCAGTGTTAATATCAAAATTTGATGTAACAATTAACATTAGCTTTAATATAGTGCAAAAATATTCATGGCAATAACATTTAGTATCGCGCTTTGTATTTTTACGCAAAGGTATCGCCGCGTGAAAGTCCACGGCGACGCCGCAAACATGGCGGTGGCCATAATTATGTCGACGCGAAGCGTAGTATAGCCGAGATAACATTTGTTATCTCGCGCAGGACACATGAGCGTCTGGGAAAAGTTTTCGTCTTAATCGTCAGTCGGCTCACAGGCTCGGAAGTTTCTTTTCTCCGTCGCCCAACTCGTCGCATTTACTTCCAGCGAAGATTGCAGCAACTTTTCCTTAATATAACTAAATGACTGGTCTGAAGGCCGTCGAGAGAATGTTCTCGCGAAAGTTGGCGCCGCAAAAAGATAAAGAAGCCGTAGCAGTTCCGAGACCTGCTCACAGATTATACCAGTTTACCGAGATGATGTCTTGCACCCTATAACCGTCACGATTGCTACTTGAAAGCTCCTTCGAAAAATGTTCCGCGCGACGCTTGATAAGACTCTTCAAGGATGCCCTTCGAATCTCAATTGCATGTTGCCAAATGATAGAAATAGGATATTGGAAAATGTTACGTTTCACCTTGACGTTCCTTATACATATCTATATTAGAATCGTATTTGTTCATTAAACTCGAAACAGATTTTAACAGAACTATAAAATGATATTATGATATACTTAATATAAAGAATAAAATTTTTACGATATATATCAAAGTTACATAAATGTGGTGTTACATTAAATCAAAACTTTGATGTTAATTCCTTCAAAACTGTGACGCGTTTCTCGAGTAAATAATGAAAAGTGACAGTTTCTTAAAGTCAAATCTCGTCGAGGAAAAGTTACGTTTTAACGATCAAACTAAATAGATCAACAAATCTGTGGTAGAAGAAACGTGATCGTAAGTTTGAGTAATCCAGTGTTTGTTGAAAGTAAATGAGTTATAGCGAATATCTGTTCTTCTATTTAGATGCTCGGCGTCGTGTATCGCGCATATTCCATTCTTCTGGAATACTTATAGTACCAGTAAATTGCGCCCTAATTGCATTGGACTCGGTCACAATAGATCGCCCGGGGTAAATCGTCCCAACGACTCTTTGTCCGAAAATAAGGGAGAGTTTCCGCAGTGCTCGTTATCCCGATCGCGAACGAATCTTATCTTCTTCGTGGTCGGTCCAGCCGCGCGTGCCATAAATCTTGGAGCGAGAGAGGCGGTCGGGCGGTGTGTTACTGCGGGACGAGTTTGGTCGTGCAACAACCCCCTAGTTTCGAGTCTACCGCGTCACCTTTGAAGCTGGCTCTCCATTCTGACGGTGACCACTATCTCTAGCTTGGTCTCCGAGCCAACTCGAGACTCTGTTGTGCCTCGGAGAGAGGGAGGGAGAGAGAGAGAGACAGAGAGAGAGTGAGAGAGAGGGGGGGGGAGGACGGGCTTTTGGTTTTCGTGATATGCGCGGTCACCAAACACGTTAGCCGCGTATATGCATGTTAGTCCAGTCGACACGTCGCATCGTTAAAAATGACAAATAAATAAACTAATTAGGAAAAAGCTGGAACAAATTTTAATCGCTTTGGTTGGGTATTAGTAATGATATACTAAGTTTTTCCCCTCCCCCGCGGTGTGCTTCAGCCGCCATCTTAAAAAAAAGGGGTAAAAAATCGGTTTTTTGCGAATATCTCAGTTTCTATTAGACTTACAATTAGGTTAAAAATACTCTTATACAATATTGTGGGAAATTAAATTCTCTACAAAAAAGGTCCATTTTTTTTCGAATAAGCAACCGTTTTCAAGAAAAAAGTCGACGTTTTTGGCCTCTTTGACGCCATTTTTTTCAAAATTGTGAAGTAATAGCCAAATTTGGACAACGAATTCGTGGTCAGAAGGCAAAAATACATCGGAAATGACTATTCACACTCATGTTTAAAACGGTGTTGGATAGTGTTATTATTCATAAACGTATAGGCTTCAACTTGGTAAGTTGTATAATACGTGAAAACGTCTGCTTGTACGAAAAAAAAGTATAGGACCTTTTTTGTAAAGAATTTAATTTCCCACAATATTGTATAGAACCATTTTTAGTCTAAGTCTAATGAAAACTAAGATATTCGTAAAAAACCAATTTTTCACTTCTTTCTTCCAATATGACGGCTGAAGCACACCACGGGGGAGGGAAAAAAATTAGTATGTCATTACTGACACTCAAACAAAGCGATTAGAATTTGTTCCATCTTTGTCCTAATTAGTTTATTTTTAAATGTACTTGTCGACTGGACTATGTCTCAGAACGGCGAACGCGTCTCGCAGCAAGTCCCGTCAGTATGCTCGGGACAATAATCGTATAACCGTCGAGGATGCGCAAACATTGTGTATAATATATACCGCATGACAACGTCCGTTGGTGGCCGACGTGCGCGTCCTTTGCACAGAAATCGTCACGTGTCTTGCTCTCTTTTCTCCCTCTCCTCCACCCCTTTCTCTTTCGTTCTCTATGTGCTTACATACCTATACTGTCACGGTTGTGTGCTTGCCACCGTTTGCATCGTATTCCGGGATACGCTAGTTTATATAGTTACCGAGAGAACATCGTGTCTGCTTCTCTCGTATATGGACATTTTCTGACTTCGGTATATGCGGTTCTTTTCATCGCGTAGCTCGCTTCCTTCTAGCGACGCTGCTGGACATTCAGCATCCTGATTTCGTGAAATATAAATCTACGCGAATTGATCGCGATATTTTCAGCAAAACGGAGTTAAAAAAAAGAGAGAACGAAAAAGCAAGAGAAAAGACACGGCGTCGAAAAAATGTTATTTTTGATTTGCTTATCGCGACGAGATAAGTTTTTAAACCTGAATGCATGAAGATCGGGAAAGGTTTTACAATATAGCAATCGAGAGAAAGATCGAGAGATATGTAATTTCTCGAACAGTATTTAGTATTTCGATATCATCATATCTCTTAACCGAGACCGTTTACTCGCTAGCTTTACGTAGCGTGGAGTTTCCGCAGCAATTATTACGCTAACGAATGTACCCGCGCGCCTTTACCGCCTCACCGGATGGCTTGGCTGGCTGGTTGGCTGGCTGGACTGCGAAAATTTGCAAGAAGGACCGCGGGTAAAGGATGCGGTTGTAACTTCTTCTTTTTTCTCCTGCAGACAACTCTAATTGGGCAGTGGCTCGCGGAGAAAGGGCGTATTCGCCGGGCGCATGCAAAGCGCTCAAAATTATCCGGCACCGCGATTTAGATGTAGTATCCACTTTCCAGAGATATCAGAATATCAGTACGGCCTACAATTTATTTCGGCGGCGTTTTCGACGCGCTCGACTCGCGTATCGCCGAAACAAACAAATTTCCGTTATTGATTTGTCCGCGCAAGGTAGGGAAACTATAAGAAGAGTGGAGCGGATAGTGTTCCTCGCTCTGATTGGTTTTGCCGTGTCCAGATAAACTTCCGCCGAAGCGATGGTAAGAAGCATGCGAGGGGAGGTGGCTCTCGTGCCGTACACAAGTGCGTGCACGCACACTAAAGCGAAGACCACGTCCGTGTACGCTCGACGTTACCTCAGCATAACGGACTTCCGGCTAATCCGCTCCACTCTTCTTATAGTCTCTCTAGCGCGAGGGAAACGGGCGAGGCACGGCATCACCCCGCGGAATATCGCCCGATCGAAAATTTCTTCTCGATAACGCCGCATCGACCAGTGTGTGGCTTATCGAAATTTTCCCTTGTTGCATTGCGGGGAGAAGAACCCAGATCGTCCAAATTCCGACAGCGCGCAACATTTAGAGCACTGAAAAATATTTCTGACATTTTTGTTGCCAAGATATTTATATCGCGATATATAACGGAATCTGCCCCTTGCATCCGAAGAAAGATTATGCACGTGCTGCACTATTGGAAATTGCTCTTTAAGAAATGCCATGTAGCATAAATATAATTTCCGTTAAAAATTTCGACGACGTATTAAAATTGAAAATAAAAAACCCTTTTTTATGTATCATAAATCCTATACCTATCTCGGCGAGTATGTAACCTTTTAGATAGATTACTGGTAGCGTTCCACGAAAGACGTTAATTCGTCTTTGCTGTAAGTGTGCATTTTCAAAATTGCTTCTTCATACAACTTAATCGCATTGGTTAGCAACTTTTATCCTTTCCAATTATAAAACAGACACTTTCATTAGAGCTCTAAAAAAGTAGGTATTCTCGTCCGCCATTTTGGATCCAATCATATGTGAAAATTATACTGTCGCGCGTTTAAGAACACACGTCTAATCAATTAAGAATCAATTAATACTTATTTTCAGTTTTACAGAATCGATATTTCAGCTTCATTTTTACATTAATCGCGAGACCAAAAAGCGTATTGACGCTTACGAAAAGGTTATGTTTTCACAGATGATTGGATCCAAAATGGCGGACGAGAATACTCACTTTTATAGAGCCTTAATTTCATAAAAGTCGATTCTATTTTCCTACATAGCTTATTGGTGTTTTTGAAGTGAAACTTCTATGGGCGCGGGGGGTGATTCGGAACGGAAGTGTTACGGAAGTCGCGTTACGGAATTCGCGTTACGGGTTTGCGTTATGGAAGTCCGTCACGAAAAGTCGAAACTTCTATGAGAGTGATTCGGTGCGTCGCGTTACGAAAGTCACGTTACGCGTTTGCGTTACGGGTTCGCGTTATGGAAGTCCGTTACGAAAAGTCGAAACTTCTATGAGAGTGATTCGGTGCGTCGCGTTACGCGTTCGTGTTACGGGTCCGCGTTATAACTTAAAGCCGATGCAATTTACAAAAAAAAAAAAAATATACGTGTGGCCTCCACGCGCGGCAGAAGTGAAACTTCTTAGCTGTGAGGAACAGGATAGTATCGTTTATAGTATCTGAACTAAAGCCTGTGTAATTCAGAAATCAAATTTTAATTATAAATTAAAGCCGATGCAATTCACAAATAAAAATTGATTTGTGAATTAAAGCTTATATAATTCACAAATCAAATTTTAATTGTTTAAAGCCGATGCAATTCACAAAAAAAAATTGATTTGTGAATTATACAGGCTTTAATTCACAAATCAATTTTTATTTGTGAATTGCATCGGCTTTAAATAATTAAAATTTGATTTGTAAATTATATAAGCTTAATTCACAAATCAATTTTTATTTGTGAATTGCATCGGTTTTAATTTATAATTAAAATTTGATTTCTGAATTACACAGGCTTTAATTCAGATACTATGAACGAGATACTATTCTATTCCTCACAGCTAAGAAATTTCACTTCTGCCGCGCGTGGAGGCCACACGTATATTTTTTTTTAATAATATAATTTTGTTTTCTTGGTTTTATTATTATTATACATTGTTACTTCTCGCTACACCCGCAAGTGACAGTTCTCGTATAAAATCAAATTTTTTTTTACTTGCGCTCTTAAAATTTTAATGGGCATGCCGCCGGCGCGGGCGCGGTTATTTTTGCAAGCTGCAGGACGACGTTGAAAGGACGAGCAGCATCAATGGCTGACTTTGTCGTTGTCGCCAGGGTTCACTTCACAAGAAAAACTCGCGAATAGGGGAAAAGCGAACGCGTCTCCGACGCGAAAAGGTACGCAACAAAACGTATATTGTCTGTGACGTACGCCATTAGCAAAATGTATTTGCAACCCCTCTGGCATATGTACAGCAAATGAACAGTCTACCGCACGGTAGAAGTACATGCGCGAATAGTAAACGTTTCCTAGAGTACCGCATCGCACCTGTTATTGTAAGCGTTAATGCAGGTGTATTTTAAAGCCGCTCTATGCAATCGGTACTTCGTATGCAGACTCGTCACATCGCGCATCGAAAAGCTTTTTACGAGGATATCCGGTGAAACTATAGCATAACTGTTACATTTTTCGAAATGTCTGTTTCTATTGATAGTTTATCAATCTGTTATTTAAAGCGATAATTCGCACGATAATTTATTTTCTGTCACTTGATTGTTTCAGTCGCTTTTGTATCAGACGAAAAAGCCAGCTAGAACGTTTTATATTAGTTTCGGATTATTCTTAGAATAGAGTATATAGAACTTTCAGTTTTATGTAAATTTTAGCGTGCAGACATTAATCTTTTCACGGTTGGTGCCACGATCTCTTCTGCTTTGACCTCTACTTTAATCTCTTCCACTTCAGACCGATTTCCATTTAATACGAATCGACTGCACTTCGAATTCTATTATTTTATCGACCAGTAGCCGGAAAGTTAGGCGCGAAAATTGCGTCCGAACTCATTGCCGCTACCATCTCTCGTACACTCTTCTGCCATTCGCGCGGGCGCTAACTAATCTGATTAATATCCGATTTGGACGATGGATAATGAAAACGGCAGGTATGTCGTGACACCTACATCCACAGGTGTCCAATTAATTTACAAGCGCACACACTTTACGTGACATCAACATATCCCGGGCACGGAGTCAGATCTCCCTTTGATCTGCGACAGGGACGCGATCCCTTTGTGCGTGTAGCCACACGATACATACGTGCCCGATATGCGGCACATCAGCATATTCGTCGGAATTTCGGTTTTGCATCGATCGGAAGTAGCGATCGCATTACCGTTACACGCGGCGGATGCAGTGCATTTCGCTATTGTTCGCCGTACCGCGACGCGATGGGCGCCGTGGCCGTGACGTTCGGCCGCCGTCGCACGCGAACTTTCGTTTACTTTGCCATAGTTCTCGGTTTAATAATCGTAATGGAAACTGGTTCCAGAACCACGTAGTAAAAGCGCTACCTTTCGATGAAGTTCGCGCGGCTCGCACATCGCATCGCGTGAGTAAATACCCGTTGCCGTCGCCGCCATCGTCATCTGCACTGGTTCTTGATTAATCAATATAAAGCGCTTTGGGACGCTCGAAATTACGAGCGCGGATTACAAGAAGCGACAAATCAGTCATAAATCCTGCGACGCGGCGTGGCTCTCACACGAACGGCCGTTTTCATGAAATTTAAAACGGGAGGATTACGAACGGAGATATTTTTTACGAGGACGCGCGCTTTATCGGAACATTTATGCGCTCGATCGGTCGCGTTGCTTTTTGTTGCATATCGATAGTCAGTTTTGCCGTTCGAATAATTTCGGCCGTTTGTTATACGGATGTTGTGGTGCAAACCCGTCGTGATTTACTTGTGGAATTTATCCGTGTTTTATACGATTAATACGTAACACATCTTTGGCTCTCTTTATACGAGGATATTCGTAACACACGATACACGTTACGTTAGGTGCTGTTCATATATTTAGACCCGTCCGTAAACTTGGACTGTCAATGCATAAAGAAAGACGTACGTAACACTGCTTTGTTATCGATTCACTATCTTTATGCATCGTAACTGTTTTTTTTTGTTCGAATTATTTCGGTCCACTAGGCGCTCGTTGACCACGAGATTAGGAAGAGTAAGACTGAAATTGCACCCCTAAAACTGGACAGAACAATAATTTCTCGAAACCCTCTGGGAAACGAAGGGAAGCGAAGGGAAGTTTCTTCGGTATAAAAGGAGTTATAAGGGTTGTGGGAAGAAACCTATCTCTATGAATATGAGTCGTAAATTTTTTCCATTAGCTGATAGTTTGACATTAATTTGCGCGATAATGTTACAATTTTAATTTTACGAGGATGATCTATTGCATCAACTGAAATTATAATGAATGAATAGACATGCATTATAAATAACTTAGAAATTTCTGTCAAAATTCCGTGATAATATTTAATCGACTGACAATGAGATAAATGATTGTCTCTATGGATGTTGTGGGACAGGTAGATCTTATAAATTTGATGTTTTCTTTTACAGTCTCAGTTATTTTGCATACTAAAATACATGAGTACGTTTCTACCGGTTTAATAATATAATATGTTGGAACATCACCGAGAAAAACGGTGGTGATAACAGCCGGTTTAAGTGCTTTTGCAGCATACCATCGTGGTCTCGCAAATCACTCGAGGAAGGTTGCGATAATAGTACCGCTCTAACGCGGCAAAATATCGTTAGCCCTTCGTCACGTTGTTAGCCTCCATTAAATTGCCTCAGCACGATGACAAAGCCGACACCTCGGGATCGAAAGATATTTAATAGAGGATATTACGATAACAGCGCATGAAAGGCGCGAGACTCGCGTCGAGCCTGAGAGATGGAACGTAGATGACGAGAATTAAATTTCAGTGTGGGATACTGCCGCGAAACTTTGAATTTAGGGAAGCGCTTGGGCTTGATAAGGGTGGCTCTTGCAATACAAGCCTCAAAATATTATATCGCATTCATTGTTCACTAGAATAAACGAGTAAATGCTGGATAAGATTTCTTTTACATCGTATTCGCTTTCAAAATGCGATGAGAATTAGAATGTCAACAATTCCAACGTAAAGCGAATCAATAAAATGAACGATAAGAATATGGAAATATGGTTATTAGCTTTTTTCCAACGTAAAGCGAATCAATAAAATGAACGATAAGAATATGGAAATATGGTTATTAGCTTTCTTCTGAAAATTCTATTAAATAGTATTGAAGAATGCGTACCGTGTTGCTGATAAGTGAAGAAACGTAAAGATCATTCTAACAAAAAGCTCTAATTATTATAAAAGCTAAAATAAGGTGGTCAGCATTGGCACCAATCATTATACAGTTTATCTAATTTGAAAAGTTACACAACTTTCTGAGGTTGTATATAAGGTACATATCTATTTATATAAAATATAATGTCTGTATGTATGTCTGTCTGTATGTATGTCTGTCTGTTTGTTCTTTATACACTCTTAAACTATTTGACCGATTTGGACCAACTTTTGTACAGTTACTTTTTACATTTTTGCGTAAAACATAGGCTACTACGGAACCTCGATATTTCACTTACCGATGAGCGATTTCATCCCTTTGTTTTCCCGGGCGTTTTCTTCGGGAATTTTGAGATTGCTCGCTCGAAGAGGAAGAAAAAATAAGAAGAAATTTAAGGAAGCGAAAACGTATAGAAAATAAAGAGAAAGAGGAAGAAAAAAAATTTGGAAAATAAATATTTAAAAAAGTAGGGGAGACCGGGGCTAGTTGGCTACAGGGGCCAGTTGACACTTTGCTTATATTTCGGCTGTTTTCAAACATATTGCAGAACCAAGCAAGTGTTAAGTGCAAAACCATCTTTCACATAAGTGACGTAAGTTGCATTTTGTTACGAGCAACAGTTTTGAAATAATGGCGTTGAATTGCATTTTTAACAGTGGAAGTAAATTCTCACAATCTCGTAAATTTATTTATATTATTGATAAATGTAAACTTTTATGTTAGTTGCTATAGCAGTTCAAAAATGTACTTATTCAAGTACATTTTAACGAACTTTTAAACAATATATTTTTATATTATGTTTTATATATATGACCCGAAAGAACTTAAAATTGGCTTTGGGGTAAGTTGACACAAAAGGAATAGGACAAGTTGGTACGGCATGTTTGAACTCATGGCGTGTACAGCTTGTTCTACTTTTAATTGTTGTCATTAATAAGTTTTATTTACATAAACATGAACCAAAGATTTTATGTTTAGTATTCATTAAATAAATATGCCTTATTATTGTTTTAATATAGTCTAAAGTTATAATATAGTAAAGATAAAGTTAAATTAACTTTATATATTTGTAGTAAACCATAATATAAACATTTAATTAAATCAAACCATATTTTTTTCGGCGTAGACAATTTACCTCATACTGTGTGCCATTGTACCCCGGTAACGGGGCACGTTGACTCGCTAGACATCCTCGAACATAAAACGGATTTCTTCTACAAATTTACTTTCGAACTTTTCAGTATATGTATATATTTTTCTGTTGTCGAAGGATTGTACTTTCAAATTATACTAAAGATAGGCACAAAATGTTGTATAGAAAGAAACAAAAAAAATAAAATGTAAAAAGTATGCCAACTAGTTCCGGTCTCCCCTATTGTTAAAATGTATGTTTTAAAAAAAAATATACAGGGTGAGTCATTTTAATCAATACAGGCAAATATCTCGAAAGTTATGGAAGATACGGAAAAATGTTTCAGACAAAAGTCGTACGGTTTGAAAGGGGACATAAGATGGTGGCAATGATTTGATCTTGGATAGTCCTTTGAAGCTCACGTGAACTTCACCTTCAGTTTCTTACATGGAACCCCCTATATTATAGTATATCGTATGAAAGGGCATAAAATAAGACAAATTTTGGCCCAAACCAGAGGTCGATACGTTGACCCGTTCAGGAGTTATTTATGGTCAAAAATTGATTTTTTTAAATTTTGACCCTAAATAACTCACAAACGGATCAATGTATCGACTTCTGTTTTGCGCCAAAATTTTTCTTATTTTATGCCCTTTCAAACAGTATACTACAATATGGAGGTTTTACTTAAAATTTTTCAGTGTCCCAGGGGAACTCCAACTCAAAAATTTGAAATGGAACCCTCCATATTGTAGTATATCGTTTAAAAGGGCATTAAAAAAGAAAAATTTTGGCGCAAACCAAAGGTCGATACATTTATCTGTTTGGAAGTTATTTAGGGTTAAAGTTCAAAAAAGCTAATTTTTGACCTTAAATAACTCCCGATCGGGTCAACGTATCGACCTCTGGTTTGCGTCAAAATTTTTCTTATTTTATGCGCTTTTAAACAATATACTACAATATAGGGGGTTCCATGTAAGAAACTAAAAATGACGTTCACGTGAGCTTCAAACGACCATCCAAGATTAAATCATTGCCACCATCTTATGTCCCCCTTCAAACCGTACGACTTTTGTCTGAAACATTTTTCCGTATCTTCCATATCTTTCGAGATATTTGCTTGTATTGATTAAAATATGTCACCCTGTATATATAAAATTTTGTATTATTAAAAATGTATTATTAAAAAATTGACAATATGGATATTGAAACACAAATGAAGTCGTTTCAGAAAAAGGACGCCCGGGCAAAGCCCAGGTAACCAGCTATAAGTATTCTTTATTTGTATATACACAATGTAATTAAATCTACGTCTGCATATATTCGTCTGCGATTTTTTTAACAGGACTTCGAGCTGGATGGGACAAAACGCGGTCTTCGGGCACGAGCGAGAGATAAATAACTTGGAAACGAAAGAGAGATAGAGATAAAGATAAAGAGAGAGAGGGGAGAGAGAGAGAGAGAGAGAGACAGAGAGAGACAGAGAGAGACGAGATAGTAGTATAAGGGCATAAAGCCGAGACGGCGGAGTCGTGCGAGAGGACGAGGGACGACGCGAGGCAAGGGCGCGGTATGCGTCTGTGAAATTCAACCAAGCTGTTCCGCTGGTAATAATGGACGAGAGGCAAGCGTTGAAATGCAAATTAGAGCGCGGGTCGCGGAGTCGACGCGGACAGCATGATACATGTGCGGGGATTGTGGTTTCGCGCGATGCGCACCGTCGCCTATACTCGCAGAATAAAGGAGTTTGTTTTGGAATTTTGCTCGGCGGAGGGGGGGGGGGCGGGGCACTATATAACGTCACGCGTGCAGGTTACGCTTTCCTTCCACCCGCCCTTCCTCCCTTCACTCTTTCTCACTCTCTTTCTCTTTAGCTTTCATTCTCTTTCTCGCTTGCCGCGCCCGTGCCGTGCATCAAGCGCGTTTGCGGATAGCATTCGTCACCGACGAAGAGCCGCTGGAAATGATCGTTGATCGTCGCACGCGCGTCCTGTAAACTGTCCTTCGTGCCTGCGATTGTTGTGACAAAACGTGCAATTTCCATGACGGCCTCTGCGATAATATAACGCGGCGTTACGGCGCTTGTTACGTCAGCGTGGACGGAAATGAAAGGATATCGAGAGAAGAACCGGGCGACGCGCGGTCCATTTCTTCGCAACGGTCGACGAAGCAGCGCCGCTCGCGAGCAGAATGAGAATTGAAATCGTTCCGATCGACGACCGGATATTTTTTCCTTCTTTTAGAAACGCGACACAACGTATGCATTCAAGTTGTCTGCGGATCGCAATTTTATCACCACTTCTGTTTCCACCTTATTGGCGAACGAAATAATTTCAGCTATCGGAATAGATAGTGGATACGCTATTAGAAAACTCAAACTCTCTGCAATAATTTTCCATTAAAGCCAACATGATGCTAATATTTTGATGTAATAAATAATAATACACGCGACATTTTATGAGAAATTGATTCTGTGTGATATTATCTATATACGAACGTTGTAACATTTTTGCTATTTTTGCCTGAGGAATATAGACAGGAAATCATTTTCTCGAGGAATATAGACAGGAAAACTTTGAGATCTGATTCCGCAATAAATATCGCAAATTTGAACTTTCGACAATATTGGAAGTATTTTACAATTTTAGTGCACAGGAAAGATCAATAGAATTAGTTTTTGTTTGGAAGAATATCTCAAGCGCCAAGAAAAGATATCACTCGATAAAGTTTTTGTGACAGCAGCATACTTGAAATATATAGCACTGCTGTGTAGCGCCATGAATTTCCTATCAACACCTTGGAGATTTTAACTTTCGGGATTGCGGCTATGAATATTACGGAACAGTACGAAACCCCAAGTTGTAGAATCAAGGCTAAACTTACAACCAGTTAAAACTTATTTGTTAATAACAATTTCGAGTTGCGAGACGAGACGGGAATCTCGCTGATTTTACTATGTACATCTATATTACATTCTTCGGCTAACTTGTAAAATAACATCAATTCTGTTTGTAATAGATCAAACATCAGTCTACAATCTACTTTAGGTTGCAATCTACTTAACGCTACAAATGCTTCGAAGCGTTCTCGATTGACTGATTAGGAACAAATCTACTCTTCAAAGCATTTACAGCAATAAATGGATTGCAGCAGTGAGCAGAATACGTAATTAAGAATTGAGCGGAAATACCATAAACGAATATCCGCACAAACTTTATTTGCTTCTTAAAATCAAGCATGTAACAAGATAACGAAATCTCTAGTTAACAAACTTGCGAAATGCAATATTTTCCGGATACATCAAAGTTACCGGCAAGTTCACCGTGCCTTGAAAGTTATATTTTTATTTGTGCCGGGAGGTAAGTTATTAGCATTCGCTTTTGCAAGATTTAAACCGGTTGTTCGCCATCTGCGATATCCCACGGCGCGGCAGTGCGATGCAATTCGTGAAATCGAAAATATCAGCATCGCAAATCCGAGCGCGTGCGCTATCTTTCTTCTTGGAATTTATTGTTATGGTAACGCAACCTGGAAGCCGCTTGGCATAAGGCTTCCGAGGCGAGAGTTCCCGATTTCCGTATTAAATGTGGAACTCTTTCCTACGGTCACACAGTGAATTTATGACCTTTAAGGCGCGGCAATTCGAGATGGTCAGTTCCACTTTTAAATTACCTATTTCCGGAGAAATATCAACTCTTTCTTCATGATATCGTTATTGCGATATTGCAATGCCTATCTTTTTACTCTTCATTTAAGGATTGATAAACCGCTAATGGATTATATGAACTATTGCAATAATCTGTGACAATGTTCAGAGAAAAATAACATTGGAGGAAGAACATAAAGGATAAATAGGAGATATCTTTTCTTTATGTCGATTAAGTTCGTAATTTGTAACTTATAATAACTTAATAATTCTTATAAAATTCTTCAAGAAAAATCGTAGGATTGTCTAAAATAATAGTGACACATTCGTATCAATGCAACATGCAATTTCTTTGTCACTATTAACTGTACGCACCGGCGTGGTTAAATTTGTTCACAGACTTTGACTGTTATTTATAATTAATTAGATATTATTTAATAAATAATTATCATTTATTTGTCGTAATCTATTTTTAATTTGTATGAAAGTTATTAAATTATTGCATTCAAAATTTTGATTATTTGTATTTAATCTTTATAACAATTCATAGTTTCTAAATAATTTTGTTATATACGAAAAACGCTGATTTGTCAATCACTTGTTAGTTAAAGCTTATTATTAAATGTACTTTATTTTGATTATTAATATAATTTACAAAAAATATATATTTTATAATTTTTACATTAATTTAAGAGATTATATATTTATTTATATATTATTCTTAATCAGCTTACAATTAGTCTGATAATTTTCGAACTTTTAAAAATATGAAATTTTGATTTTTGCTAAAAGACAATTTAAGTTTGTTCAACTTGAATCTAATTGGCGACGTTACATTTTTATTCATGCAGATCCGGATTCGTGACTGGTGCGACTAGTTCTGGATAGACGGAGAATCGGTGAGTAAAATTTATAGGGTACAGGTGATGGTTTTTTCCGAAATCTGAAATCAGTGCGATTCATTTCGCAGGTAGATTTTTGCATGTAGGTACGAATGTTTGCATATGAATCGCTGAGCGGAAAAGAAATACGTCATTTTTTTCGCTTTAAAAAAATATTTACCAAAATATGTCACTTAAAATGGAATACTTTGTTATTGTTCGGAAAACAGTATTGGAATTCACCGCGCGGCCATTGACTCTAGCCGACCAATCGGAGATCGACTCGACCGGTGTCTCTGGACGAGTCGATATATCGATCATCTCGGAAGATCGGACGCCCATCTAGGTCCTCGCGCGTGCTTACGACGGACATCTTGTCACGATCGCTGTAGAAGAAGGACGTGCCTCGGTGTCCTCGGTAGTCGGTACTGTTCTTCGAGTGATATTAAAGGTGACTCTTATAAAGCGCTAGCGGAATTGTTCTTCGGTGTGCATCAAATCTGTGTCTCTCTCGGGGAAACTCGTGACCGCGTTCTGGCAATATTCTCGCCCTCTCGGACGGACGTTTGTCGAGATCGCGGATGGACGCCCGTCGCTCGGCGGTATCTCGCGAGTACCCGGAAGTCTCTCGAGACAGCGTTCGGCAAGGATCTCACTCATCCACGACTGATATCACGGAAAAATCTCAACCAAGGACTTTTGTGCGGAATTTTCTCAAGGAAAGGAGAGAGCAGTGGACTGATCTCGAGGTAACAAGTGTTGTGCAGATTTGATCGACCCGAGGTCGATTAATGACGTCATTGACCAATCACAGCAATTTCTTTGAAAAATAAATAGCTGTGATTGGCGAACGTTATTAATCGACTTCGGGTCGATCAAATCCACTACAATCGAAAACGCTATACGATTCTGTGCGTGCGCATCGTGTGTCTCGAATGAAGAGCCTTAACCTGAAAGAGAAAGAGCAACTGCCAACTGGTAATGCTGATTCGTGTGCAGTCTACACAGTGTGTTCATATTTTTCAGAAACAATAAGATGCCAAAGAGGAAATGTAATTTCAGTGCAAAAATGCAAAAACAATATCCATTTATGAAACGTGGACGTTATGATTGGGAAATAATTTGTACTTTGTGTTCATCAACCATTTCAATCGCAAATAAGGGCTTGTATGATATTACTGAACATTTAGGCACAAACAAACATAAACAATGGGATCAAAGTCAAGCTAGTTGTTCAAAGATTGATAGTTTTTTTTCTAAATTACCCGAAAACGACAATGTCCGCGCAATTGAAGGAACTATTGCATATCATACAATATATCACCACATGTCATTTATATCTCTCGACTGCACAATGAATTTGAATAAATTATTATTTCAAGATTCCGATATCGCTAAAATCGCTACTTGCAATAGAACTAAAGCAACTGCGATAATTAAAAATGTACTATCTCCACTGTCAATATGTAAAATAATCAAAGAACTTGAAGAAGTATCTTTCATAAGCGTTTCATGCGATACTAGTAATCACGGAGCTACAAAATTACTACCTATACTTATTCAATATTATGACGTTCATAATATTGGTATTACAACAAGAATTTTAGATATTGTTACAATAACTAACGAAAGCTCTGATACAATTACCGATATGATTCTTAGTGTATTAGAAAAACATTTTTTGTCGTCAAAATGTGTTGCTTTTAGTGGCGACAATTGCAACACTAATTTTGGTGGTAGAGACAGAGCAGGGCAAAACAATGTTTATGCTAAGTTAAAGAACAGGCTTCAGAAACAAATAGTTGGCATCGGCTGTCCAGCTCATATCATTAATAACACGATTCACAAAGGTTGCGACAACTTTTCTATTGATATAGAATCAATTATTATGAAAATTTATAATTTTTTTTCAATATTTACTGTAAGAACAGAAATTTTGAAAGATTTTTGCCAAGAATGTGATGTTGAGTACTCTAAACTTTTATATCATTCAAAAACGAGATGGTTAAGTTTATATCCTGCCATTGAACGTTTGTTAAAATTATTTGAACCCTTAAAGAATTACTTTTTGAGTCTAGAAAATCCGCCAAAAGTCTTAAAGATTTTTTTTGAAAACAATTTCAGTGAAGCTCTTTTATTTACAATACACTCGACCATGAACATAATGCATACAAACATTGAAACAATTGAAAGAGCTGATAATTCTATTATTGAAGTAAGAAAAGTTTTAAAAGTAATTATTGATAATTTAAATCAGAGAATTAATCAGAAATTTATGCCATTGAAAGTAAAAGAAATGTTAAGAAAAATTGAAAATACTGGAAAGAGTACTACAGAATTTATTGAAGAAATAAACAATTTTTATATAACAATGATAAATTATTTAGAATCTTGGATTAAGCCCTTAGAAGAGTTGGATGTTTTTGAATGGATGGATATTAGTAAAATTAATTCAGCTCAGTGGTCAGATCTAGAAGCCTCACTTGAATTTTTACGTTCTCGGAATATAGTATTGAATGAAGAACAATTATTTAACGAGTTTCTTTGCTTCCAAAAGTTCGTAAAGGATTTATCTGTTGATGATAAATCCTTCACTAATTGCAATAAATTGTGGTGCAATTTTTTTAAAGAATACGAAGCTGGCAAAAACTGCCAGGAAATGAAAAAAATAGCACAATTCTTTTTCTGTTTACCAGCGCATAATGCAAATGTGGAAAGAGTATTTTCTTTAATATCAAGTCAGTGGACTAAAGAAAGAAATAGACTACAACCACAAACTATATCGGAAATTATAAAAACAATATATAACTTTAAACTGACATGCGAAGATTTTTATCAGTATCTTATAAAATGTGATAAAAAAGTCCTAAGAGATATTGGAAGCTCAGAAAAATATATTGATAAAATTTAATAAGTTTTGTAATGGTGAAAAGAATCTTTAAGATTTTGACGGATTTAAATGTTTTACGGTCCCTACAAAAAATGAGTTTCAATGTCCGTCCGTCCGTTTCTATGTGCAAAATATTGATATACTCTTATGGGATCAAAATCAAATTATTTAAAGGTTTTTAGGGGATTCTTTAAGGATTTTTTGTTTTTCCCTATACTATTTTTTTTGTTTCTATGTTATTTTATGTTCACGTGAACATAGTTTGTAAGTTATAAATTATAACAGTTAGTGTGCAATGTGTAATGTGCAAGTGCAATTTAAAATGATAATTTAATGTATGTTTGTATGTATCAGTTTATGGTTCCAGTAAAAAATTATCAAAGATTTAATTTTTTCATTTTTCCTTAAGTATATAATATAATAAAAACAAGATGTAAAATAATTTTTTATTTATTATAATTAATTTGCTAAACTGTTTGTATGTGTGTGTGTGTGTGTGTGTGTGTGTGTGCATTTTTGTATGTGTCCGGGGCAGCAAACGAAATGTCCGGGGTTTTTAAACTATAAGTTCTAGTTCTGAAAATTTTATTATGGTAACCCTATGTGCGTGCGACTCGCCCGGCGATCGCAGTCGCCGTGCCGGGCGTTAGGGTGCCTTTTCATGCAGCGAATTTTTCGCTGCGAATGATTTTTAACGAGTAGCGAATATTTTGCTGCGAAGTAGCGAATAATTCGCCGCGAATAGTTTGTGAGCGTCGCATCAGTGTGGTTGCGTGTCAACAATTGCCCGGTAGAAAATTTTTTATATAAAAAAACATATGAATATATATATAATTATATATTAAATATATGTCCATACATGATGTTCTTTTCTCTTGTATATATATAATCTCCGTTCATATATAATTATATATAACAACTGTTATATTTATATATGATTATATATGGGCATATTTTTCTGATTTCCTCAAATTTTACTTTTTATAAAAAATGCAATGCGAAAGAAATAATTTTTTAATTATTTTCTTCTTTTTATTATTTTTCCTCTATAATACGAACAGAGATTATACAAGAGAAAAAATAAACATGTATGGACATATTTACATTGATATCCAATTATACATATATATTCATATATATTTTTATATAAAAAATTTCTTTACCAGAAATACTAAAATATTTTTTATACATGGTTTTAATTAAGATTTGAAGTGCTCTTAAATGTTATATATTTAATAAATATAGATTAAATCATTAATTAGTAACAAAATTTTTTTAAATCTTTATGCAATATATATATGCAATGCGAACACATGCAAAGTACTTATTTAAATTGAATTATATGTATAATTCAATTTAAATACTTCGCATGTGTTCGCATTGCATATTGTATGAAGATTTTAAAAGATTATTTGTTACTATAAATTAATGATTTAATATCTATATTTATTAAATCAACAGAGGTAATTAAAGAACAAAGATTTGATATAGGTATGGTATACCTATATAAAATCATTGTTCTTTAATTACCTCTGTTGATTCCATTTTGTAATAAAATTGATGTTTCTTTACATATAGTCTCTATGTAAAGAATAATATCAATTTTATTACAAAATGGCGTCAAGAAAGCTAATTAAAGAACAAAGGTTTTATATATTTAATTTAATATCTAAGTATTTTGCATGTGTTCGCATTGCATAAAATTGCATAAAGATTAAAAAGATATTGATACTAATTAATGATTTAATCTATATTTAATTAAATATATAACACTTAAGAGCACTTCAAAGCTTAATTAAATACAGGCAATTTGTATCTTGCTAACGTCGCGAATCCAGCTTTTAGCGATTACTCGCTAGCGAAAAGCGAATGATCTCCACGTAATCTCCAATCGCGGCGATTTTTTCGCTGCGTGAATAGGCACCTTTAGTTCTTGACGGCTGTCCCTCGAAAGCTAGACGGAAAACCTCGTGGCTAGTGTCTCAAACAGTTATAAAATGTATTTCGACCTGAATTATAAATTATAATTTTACAAGACAAATTATATACAATCGCGATTGAATTTTATATCCGCTGTCGGCGCTTTAATTTTTAGCATAGATCTTTCTTGCAATTAGCGTTGAACGTAAATTTTAAAACTGTCACATCTTATTATACATGATCACAAGTTTTGTCATGTACGGAACATGCTCTAATTAGTCGATCATAGAAGAATTAAATCCTGTTATATCTGTATAATTCATCCATCCTCTCTAAAAAAAGGCGTGCACCCATCCATAAGTAAAAAAGTCATGAAAATACGCGAAGTTCATTTTTGGAGTCGAATATATCGTGCGTACTGTTGTCGCTTTTCCGCGTGTCTGATTGGTTGGTCGATGCTGGCGATCCGAGATCGCGGCAATTTCGCGAGTTTCGTGTATGCAGTGTCGTTTGTCAATGTAACAGCTCGCGTCGTGTTGCGCGAGGTTAGTATTAATTGATTTACTTTAATATATTATTTAATTTATGTCTTGTTGTGTGTGATAGAAGGTAATAGGTGATATTGATAAATATATCTCGTTATAGTGCAAACGTTTCGATGCGGAGCGCGCGCGATAGCGCGCGACTATGGCTGCATTCCGATATTCACTGCAAGTACTGTAACATCGCTACATCTTCGTTTGATATACGATGTGCAACGAAGACAGAATGATGCTTACAGTACTTGCAGTGAATATCGGAATGCAGCCTATGTCACGGTGACAGTTGGCGTCGCGCGCGCATTGAGTGAGGTTACACATCGTTTATTTAATTTGTTTGATTGACATTCACACTCTCAGAGCCAAGTTATATATGTGAATTTTTTGAAATATCTACCCGCTTATTACGGTGTAGCACAAGATGCAGCTGAAGGTTATTTTACGCGTTTTGTGATAACAAACGAGGTTAGTGGTGATATGTGTAAAATACTTTTAAAGTTGAAATTTGATATGTTATTTAATGTGTTGTGATTCATTATATTTCCAGATTTTATTTACACTCTCAGAGCCAAGTAATAATATTAATAGCTAAGTAGTAATATTATTGATGCTCTTTTAATGTCTTGTGTGTGATAGATTTTGCAACTGATAACATTGTTATCCTTGACTTTAAATGAGTCGTAGTGCAGAAAGTTGATACGGACCACGTTCCAGTGTCCAGCAACAGAGGTAGAGGCGGCGGTGGACGAGAACGTCGGGGACGTAAAATAAGAGCATTTTATTCGCACAGTTTGGAAGATGAAGCTAATCTATATTATGTTATTAGAAATAATCGGTCTTCGCTCACTGTAAGCTGATTTATATATAGTAATATGTGCACAAATAAAAGCTGTGTATGTATATCTAAACTTTTTATAAATATTGCTTTGCAGACTATTGTTGATGATTGGATAAAAAAGAGTACAAACACAATAGAGAGAATGCATTGCTTATGTTGATGCAATTTTTTATCAATGCAAGTAGCTGTAAAGGTCGTACGTATCACTTACGAGATGCAATTGACCATGGATCTTGTGGCAATTATTCGCAAGATGACTGAGAAATATATTTCTAATGAGGTATATATTTCTTAGATTATAATAATATAATATATATGTTATGAATGAATAACATGATTATAACTTACATAAATCTGTAGGGAAGTGGTAATAAGTATCCGTTGATAATAACGGGACATCAGTGGAAGATATTCTATGCGAATTTTTGTGAATTCGTTCAAATCCATGTTTGTCAATGTCAATATTAAATTATCTATGATCAATTTATAATGGATAATGTTATTTCTTTACTAAGTGGACTGTCGGATTCATAAGTGAGGGCGTTTAGACATACGCTGCAACGCTTGCCGGTAAATGCGAATAAACTGACCAACTGTGCTTACAAATTTTGCTGCAAGCTGATCATATGCATTAACGAAACAATTTTATTTCTAGCTATGAAATTAATGACAGCTTTGATAGACGTTGCTGTGACGTGTGTGTGAAGCTAACGTCTCATTTTGCGGAAAATCACAAATTATTGAGAGTTCTAGCTTCCTTTTTAATAGTTCTAGAGTTCCTGATAGTTTAAACAAATAGTTCTGGCCATTAAAGCCAAAAAACGCGTGAGACGCTAGGTTCACGCAGCGTCTCACTTTGTCCTAAACAAGTTCCACCATTGTATCTTATCAGATTTTGCGAGATCTATAGTTCTATAACAGTTCTACAAAGAGTTCTGCCATATAAAAGCAAAAAAATTAATTATAAGGTACTAAAAAAAAATTATAATGTAACGAGTATACCGAGTTGAGACGCCAGTTGAAATCTCGGAGTTCCGGTTTATGTAAAATATTTTTCGAGTAGTTCTGAGCATATAGAAGCAATTTCTAAAGAGTTCCCCGCGCTGGCAATGTTGTATAATTTTTAAATAAATTAATAACGCCCGAGAATCGAGTACTTGGAGAGAATAGGGTGAGACGCTGTACGAAATCTCGGAGTTCTGGCTTACATAAAATATTTTTCGTGTAGTTCTGAGCATACTGAAGCTATTTCTAAAGAGTTCCGGGCATTGGCAATGTTGTATAATTTTCAAATAAATAAATAGCGCTCGAAAGTCAGGAATTTATCGAGAATAGTGTGAGACGCTGGCTGTATTTCAACAGTTCTGTGACTTCTATTATAATTATCGCGTAGTTCTGAAAGTGTTCTAACGTTTTCTAAAGAGTTCTGACGTTGAGCATTATTTATTAATTTTTTAAATAATTTTTATCGCCTGAGAAAAACGCATTTACGGGTATATGGGTGAGACGCTGTACGAAATCTCGGAGTTCCGGTTTATGTAAAATATTTTTCGTGTAGTTCTGAGCATACTGAAGCTATTTCTAAAGAGTTCCGGGCATTGGCAATGTTGTATAATTTTTAAATAAATTAATAACGTTTGAAAGTCAGGAATTTATCGAGAATAGGGTGAGACGCTGGCTGTATTTCAACAGTTCTGTGACTTCTATTATAATTATCGCGTAGTTCTGAAAGTGTTCTAACGTTTTCTAAAGAGTTCTGACGTTAAGCATTGTTTATTAATTTTTTAAATAATTTTTATCGCCTGAGAAAAACGCATTTACGGGTATATGGGTGAGACGCTGTACGAAATCTCGGAGTTCTGGCTTACATAAAATATTTTTCGTGTAGTTCTGAGCATACTGAAGCTATTTCTAAAGAGTTCCGGGCATTGGCAATGTTGTATAATTTTCAAATAAATAAATAGCGCTCGAAAGTCAGGAATTTATCGAGAATAGTGTGAGACGCTGGCTGTATTTCAACAGTTCTGTGACTTCTATTATAATTATCGCGTAGTTCTGAAAGTGTTCTAACGTTTTCTAAAGAGTTCTGACGTTGAGCATTGTTTATTAATTTTTTAAATAATTTTTATCGCCTGAGAAAAACGCATTTACGGGTATATGGGTGAGACGCTGTACGAAATCTCGGAGTTCCGGTTTATGTAAAATATTTTTCGTGTAGTTCTGAGCATACTGAAGCTATTTCTAAAGAGTTCCGGGCATTGGCAATGTTGTATAATTTTTAAATAAATTAATAACGTTCGAAAGTCAGGAATTTATCGAGAATAGGGTGAGACGCTGGCTGTATTTCAACAGTTCTGTGACTTCTATTATAATTATCGCGTAGTTCTGAAAGTGTTCTAACGTTTTCTAAAGAGTTCTGACGTTAAGCATTGTTTATTTATTTTTTAAGTAATTTTTATCGCCCGAGAAAGACGCATTTACTGGTGTATGGGTGAGACGCTGTACGAAATCTCGGAGTTCTGGCTTACATAAAATATTTTTCGTGTAGTTCTGAGCATACTGAAGCTATTTCTAAAGAGTTCCGGGCATTGGCAATGTTGTATAATTTTTAAATAAATTAATAACGCTCGAAAGTCAGGAATTTATCGAGAATAGGGTGAGACGCTGGCTGTATTTCGACAGTTCTGTGACTTCTATTATAATTATCGCGTAGTTCTGAAAGTGTACTAACGTTTTCTATAGAGTTCTGACGTTAAGCATTGTTTATATATTTTTTAAATAATTGTTATCGCCTGAAAAAAACGCATTTCCGGGTATATGGGTGAGACGCTGTACGAAAATCTCGGAGTTCCGGTTTATGTAAAATATTTTTCGTGTAATTCTGAACAGGCTGAAGCTATTTCTAAAGAGTTCCGGGCATTGGCAATGTTGTATAATTTTTAAATAAATTAATAACGCTCGAAAGTCAGGAATTTATCGAGAATAGGGTGAGACGCTGGCTGTATTTCGACAGTTCTGTGACTTCTATTATAATTATCGCGTAGTTCTGAAAGTGTTCTAACGTTTTCTAAAGAGTTCTGACGTTAAGCATTGTTTATTAATTTTTTAAATAATTTTTATCGCCTGAGAAAAACGCATTTACGGGTATATGGGTGAGACGCTGTACGAAATCTCGGAGTTCCGGTTTATGTAAAATATTTTTCGTGTAGTTCTGAGCATACTGAAGCTATTTCTAAAGAGTTCCGGGCATTGGCAATGTTGTATAATTTTTAAATAAATTAATAACGCTCGAAAGTCAAGAATTTATCGAGAATAGGGTGAGACGCTGTCTGTATTTCGACAGTTCTGTCACTTCTATTATAATTATCGCGTAGTTCTGAAAGTGTTCTAACGTTTTCTAAAGAGTTCTGACGTTGAGCATTATTTATTAATTTTTTAAATAATTTTTATCGCCTGAGAAAAACGCATTTACGGGTATATGGGTGAGACGCTGTACGAAATCTCGGAGTTCCGGTTTATGTAAAATATTTTTCGTGTAGTTCTGAGCATACTGAAGCTATTTCTAAAGAGTTCCGAGCATTGGCAATGTTGTATAATTATTAAATAATATTACTAATAATGCTCGATTATTATTATTAATAATGCTCGAAAGTCAGGAATATATCGAAAATAGGGTGAGACGCTGGTCGATTTTCGACAGTTCTGTGACTTCTATTATAATTACCACGTAGTTCTGAAGGTGTTCTAACGTTTTCTAAAGAGTTCTTACGTTAAGCATTGTTTATTTATTTTTTAAGTAATTTTTGTCGCCCGAGAAAGACGCATTTACGGGTGTATGGGCGAGACGCTGTACGAAATCTCGGAGTTCCGGTTTATGTAAAATATTTTTCGTGTAGTTCTAAGCATACTGAAGCTATTTCTAAAGAGTTCCAAGAATTGGCAATGTTTTATAATTTTTAAATAAATTAATAACGCTCGAAAGTCAAGAATTTATCGAGAATAGGGTGAGACGCTGGCTGTATTTCGACAGTTCTGTGACTTCTATTATAATTACCACGTAGTTCTGAAGGTGTTCTAACGTTTTCTAAAGAGTTCTTACGTTAAGCATTGTTTATTTATTTTTTAAGTAATTTTTATCGCCCGAGAAAGACGCATTTACGGGTGTATGGGTGAGACGCTGTACGAAATCTCGGAGTTCCGGTTTATGTAAAATATTTTTCGTGTAGTTCTAAGCATACTGAAGCTATTTCTAAAGAGTTCCAAGAATTGGCAATGTTGTATAATTTTTAAATAAATTAATAACGCTCGAAAATCAAGAATTTATCGAGAATAGGGTGAGACGCTGGCTGTATTTCGACAGTTCTGTGACTTCTATTATAATTATCACGTAGTTCTGAAAGTGTTCTAACGTTTTCTAAAGAGTTCTGACGTTGAGCATTGTTTATTAATTTTTTAAATAATTGTTATCGCCTGAAAAAAACGCATTTCCGGGTATATGGGTGAGACGCTGTACAAAATCTCGGAGTTCCGGTTTATGTAAAATATTTTTCGTGTAATTCTGAACAGACTGAAGCTATTTCTAAACAGTTCCGGGCATTGGCAATGTTGTATAATTTTTAAATAAATTAATAATGCTCGAAAGTCAGGAATATATCGAGAATAGGGTGAGACGCTGGTCGGTTTTCGACAGTTCTGTGACTTCTATTATAATTATCACGTAGTTCTAAAGGTGTTCTAACGTTTTCTAAAGAGTTATGACGTTAAGCATTGTTTATTAATTTTTTAAATAATTTTTATAGCCTGAGAAAAACGCATTTACGGGTATATGGGTGAGACGCTGTATGAAATCTCGGAGTTCTGGCTTACATAAAATACTTTTCGTGCAGTTCTGAGCATACTGAAGCTATTTCTAAAGAGTTCCGGGCATTGGCAATGTTGTATAATTATTAAATAAAGTAATAATGCTCGAAAATCAAAAATTTATCGAGAATAGAGTGAGACGCTGGTCGATTTTCGACAGTTCTGTGACTTCTATTATAATTATCGCGTAGTTCTGAAAGTGTTCTAACGTTTTCTAAAGAGTTCTGACGTTGAACATTGTTTATTAATTTTTTAAATAATTTTTATCGCCTGAGAAAGACGCATTTACGGGTATATGGGTGAGACGCTGTACGAAATCTCGGAGTTCCGGTTTATGTAAAATATTTTTTGTGTAGTTCTGAGCATACTGAAGCTATTTCTAAACAGTTCCGGGCATTGGCAATGTTGTATAATTTTTAAATAAATTAATAATGCTCGAAAGTCAGGATTTTATCGAGAATAGGGTGAGACGCTGGCTGTATTTCGACAGTTCTGTTACTTCTATTATAATTATCGCCTAGTTCTGAAAGTGTTCTAACGTTTTCTAAAGAGTTCTTACGTTAAGCATTGTTTATTTATTTTTTAAATAATTTTTATCGCCCGAGAAAGACGCATTTACGGGTGTATGGGTAAGACGCTGTACGAAATCTCGTAGTTCCGGTTTATGTAAAATATTTTTGTGTAGTTCTGAGCATACTGGAGCTATTTCCAAACAGTTCCGGGCATTGGCAATGTTGTATAATTATTAAATAAATTAATAATGCTCAAAAGTCAGGAATTTATGGAGAATAGAGTGAGACGCTGGTCGATTTTCGACAGTTCTGTGACTTCTATTATAATTATCACGTATTTCTGAAGGTGTTCTAACGTTTTCTAAAGAGTTTTGACGTTGAGCATTGTTTATTAATTTTTTAAATAATTTTTATCGCCTGAGAAAAACGCATTTACGGGTATATGGGTGAGACGCTGTACGAAATCTCGGAGTTCCGGTTTATGTAAAATATTTTTCGTGTAATTCTGAACATACTGAAGCTATTTCTTAAGAGTTCCGGGCATTGGCAATGTTGTATAATTTTTAAATAAATTAATAACGCTTGAAAGTCAGGAATTTATCGAGAATAGGGTGAGACGCTGGCTGTATTTCGACAGTTCTGTTACTTCTATTATAATTATCGCGTAGTTCTGAAAGTGTTCTAACGTTTTCTAAAGAGTTCTTACGTTAAGCATTGTTTATTTATTTTTTAAATAATTTTTATCGCCCGAGAAAGACGCATTTACGGGTGTATGGGTGAGACGCCGTACGAAATCTCGGAGTTCCGGTTTATGTAAAATATTTTTCGTGTAGTTCTGAGCATACTGAAGCTATTTCTAAAGAGTTCCGGGCATTGGCAGTGTTGTATAATTTTTAAATAAATTAATAACGCTCGAAAGTCAAGAATTTATCGAGAATAGGGTGAGACGCTGGCTGTATTTCGACAGTTCTGTGACTTCTATTATAATTATCGCGTAGTTCTGAAAGTGTTCTAACGTTTTCTAAAGAGTTCTGACGTTGAACATTGTTTATTAATTTTTTAAATAATTTTTATTGCCTGAGGAAAACGCATTTACGGGTATATGGGTGAGACTCTGTACGAAATCTCGGAGTTCTGGCTTACATAAAATATTTTTCGTGCAGTTCTGAACGTATTTAACAATTTTCTAAGGAGTTTCTAGGCACTAAGAACGTTGTGTTATTTTAAAAAATTGAAATTCCCCGGAAAGTGGATCTTAAGGCAGATAAGGGTGAGATGCTGACCGATATCCAAGAGTTCTAGTCAATGTAAATATTTTTCGTGCAGTTCTAAACGTATTTAACAATTTTCTAAAGAGTTCTCGGCACTAGCAACGTTGTGTTATTTAAAAAAAATTGAATATTCCCGGAAAACGCATTCTAAAACAGATAAAGTTGAGATGCTGGTCGATATTCGAAAGTTCTAGTCATTGTAAAATATTTTTCGTGCAGTTCTGAACGTATTTAACAATTTTCTAAAGAGTTCTAGGCACTACCAACCTTGTACTATTTTTAAAAAATTAATAATTTCCGGAAAGTGCATTTTAAGGCAGATAAGGGTGAGATGCTGGTCGATATTCGAGAGTTCTAGTCAATGTAAAATATTTTTCGCGCAGTTCTGAACGTATTTAACAATTTTCTAAAGAGTTCTCGGCACTAGCAACGTTGTGTTATTTTAAAAAAATTGAAATTCCCCGGAAAGCGCATTTTAAAACAGATAAGGGTGAGATGCTGGTCGATATTCGAGAGTTCTAGTCATTGTAAAATATTTTTCGTGCAGTTCTGAACGTATTTAACAATTTTCTAAAGAGTTCTAGGCACTACCAATCTTGTACTATTTTTAAAAAATAATAATTTCCGGAAAGTGCATTTTAAGGCAGATAAGGGTGAGATGCTGGTCGATATTCGAGAGTTCTAGTCAATGTAAAATATTTTTCGCGCAGTTCTGAACGTATTTAACAATTTTCTAAAGAGTTCTCGGCACTAGCAACGTTGTGTTATTTTAAAAAAATTGAAATTCCCCGGAAAGCGCATTTTAAAACAGATAAGGGTGAGATGCTGGTCGATATTCGAGAGTTCTAATTAATGTAAAATATTTTTCGTGCAGTTCTAAACGTATTTAACAATTTTCTAAAGAGTTCTCGGCACTAGCAACGTTGTGTTATTTTAAAAGAATTGAAATTCCCCGGAAAGCGCATTTTAAAACAGATAAGGGTGAGATGCTGGTCGATATTCGAGAGTTCTAGTCATTGTAAAATATTTTTCGTGCAGTTCTGAACGTATTTAACAATTTTCTAAAGAGTTCTAGGCACTACCAACCTTGTACTATTTTTAAAAAATTAATAATTTCCGGAAAGTGCATTTTAAGGCAGATAAGGGTGAGATGCTGGTCGATATTCGAGAGTTCTAGTCAATGTAAAATATTTTTCGCGCAGTTCTGAACGTATTTAACAATTTTCTAAAGAGTTCTCGGCACTAACAACGTTGTGTTATTTTAAAAAAATTGAAATTTCCCGGAAAGCGCATTTTAAAACAGATAAGGGTGAGATGCTGGTCGATATTCGAGAGTTCTAGTCATTGTAAAATATTTTTCGTGCAGTTCTGAACGTATTTAACAATTTTCTAAAGAGTTCTAGGCACTACCAACCTTGTGCTATTTTTAAAAAAATAATAATTTCCGGAAAGTGCATTTTAAGGCAGATAAGGGTGAGATGCTGGTCGATATTCGAGAGTTCCAGTCAATGTAAAATATTTTTCGCGCAGTTCTGAACGTATTTAACAATTTTCTAAAGAGTTCTAGGCACTACCAACCTTGTACTATTTTTAAAAAAATAATAATTTCCGGAAAGTGCATTTTAAGGCAGATAAGGGTGAGATGCTGGTCGATATTCGAGAGTTATAGTCAATGTAAAATATTTTTCGTGCAGTTCTGAACGTATTTAACAATTTTCTAAAGAGTTCTAGGCACTACCAACTTTGTACTATTTTTAAAAAAATAATAATTTCCGAAAAGTGCATTTTAAGGCTGATAAGGGTGAGATGCTGGTCGATATTCGAGAGTTCTAGTCAATGTAAAATATTTTTCGCGCAGTTCTGAACGTATTTATCAATTTTCTAAAGAGTTCTCGGCGCTACCAACGTTGTGTAATTTTAAAAAAATTGAAACTCCCGGAAAGCGCATTTTGAAACAGATAAGGGTGAGATGCTGGTCGATATTCGAGAGTTCTAGTCAATGTAAAATATTTTTCGTGCAGTTCTGAACGTATTTAACAATTTTCTAAAGAGTTCTAGGCACTACCAACCTTGTGCTATTTTTGAAAAAATGATACTTTTCGGAAAGTGCATTTTAAGGCAGATAAGGGTGAGATGCTAGTCGATATTCGAGAGTTCTAGTCAATGTAAAATATTTTTCGTGCAGTTCTGAACGTATTTAACAATTTTCTAAAGAGTTCTAGGCACTACCAACCTTGTGCTATTTTTAAAAAAATAATACTTTTCGGAAAGTGCATTTTAAGGCAGATAAGGGTGAGATGCTGGTCGATATTCGAGAGTTCTAGTCAATGTAAAATATTTTTCGCGCAGTTCTGAACGTATTTAACAATTTTCTAAAGAGTTCTCGGCACTACCAACTTTGTACTATTTTTAAAAAAATAATAATTTCCGGAAAGTGCATTTTAAGGCAGATAAGGGTGAGATGCTGGTCGATATTCGAGAGTTCTAGTCATTGTAAAATATTTTTCGTGCAGTTCTGAACGTATTTAACAATTTTCTAAAAAGTTCTAGGCACTAGGAACGTTGTGTTATTTCGAAAAAATTAAAATTCCCCGGAAAGCGCATATTAAAACAGATAAGGGTGAGATGCTGGTCGATATTCGGGAGTTATAGTCATTGTAAAATATTTTCGTGCAGTTCTGAACGTATTTAGCAATTTTCTAAAGAGTTCTAGGCACTACCAACCTTGTGCTATTTTTGAAGAAATGATACTTTTCGGAAAGTGCATTTTAAGGCAGATAAGGGTGAGATGCTAGTCGATATTCGAGAGTTCTAGTCAATGTAAAATATTTTTCGCGCAGTTCTGAACGTATTTAACAATTTTCTAAAGAGTTCTAGGCACTACCAACCTTGTGCTATTTTTGAAAAAATAATACTTTTCGGAAAGTGCATTTTAAGGCAGATAAGGGTGAGATGCTAGTCGATATTCGAGAGTTCTAGTCAATGTAAAATATTTTTCGCGCAGTTCTGAACGTATTTAACAATTTTCTAAAGAGTTCTCGGCACTACCAACTTTGTACTATTTTTAAAAAAATAATAACTTTCGGAAAGTGCATTTTAAGGCAGATAAGGGTGAGATGCTGGTCGATATTCGAGAGTTCTAGTCAATGTAAAATATTTTTCGCGCTGTTCTAAACGTATTTAACAATTTTCTAAAGAGTTCTCGGCACTAGGAGCGTTGTGTTATTTTAAAAAATTTGAAACTTTTCGGAGAGCGCATTTTAAAACAGATAAAGGTGAGATGTTTGTCGATATTCGAGAGTTCTAGTCATTGTAAAATATTTTTCGTGCAGTTCTGAACGTATTTAACAATTTTCTAAAGAGTTCTAGGCACTACCAACCTTGTACTATTTTTAAAAAATTAATAATTTCCGGAAAGTGCATTTTAAGGCAGATAAGGGTGAGATGCTGGTCGATATTCGAGAGTTATAGTCATTGTAAATATTTTTCGTGCAGTTCTGAACGTATTTAACAATTTTCTAAAAAGTTCTAGGCACTAGGAACGTTGTGTTATTTCGAAAAAATTAAAATTCCCCGGAAAGCGCATATTAAAACAGATAAGGGTGAGATGCTGGTCGATATTCGGGAGTTATAGTCATTGTAAAATATTTTTCGTGCAGTTCTGAACGTATTTAGCAATTTTCTAAAGAGTTCCAGGCATTACCAACCTTGTCCTATTTTTAAAAAAATAATAATTTAAGGAAAGTGCATTTTAAGGCAGATAAGGGTGAGATGCTGTTCGATATTCGAGAGTTATAGTTATTGTAAAATATTTTTCGTGCAGTTCTGAACGTATTTAACAATTTTCTAAAAAGTTCTAGGCACTACCAACCTTGTACTATTTTTAAAAAAATAATAATTTCCGGAGAGTTCATTTTAAGGCAGATAAGAGTGAGATGCTGGTCGATATTCGAGAGTTCTAGTCAATGTAAACTATTTTTCGTGCAGTTCCAAACGTATTAACAATTTTCTAAAGAGTTCTCGGCACTAGGAACGTTGTGTTATTTTAAAAAAATTGAAATTCCCCGGAAAGCGCATTTTAAAACAGATAAGGGTGAGATGCTGGTCGATTTTCGGGAGTTCTAGTCATTGTAAAATATTTTTCGTGCAGTTCTGAACGTATTTAGCAATTTTCTAAAGAGTTCCAGGCATTACCAACCTTGTACTATTTTTAAAAAAAATAATACTTTCCGGAAAGTGCATTTTAAGGCAGATAAGGGTAAGATGCTAGTTGATATTCGAGAGTTCTAGTCAATGTAAAATATTTTTCGTTCAGTTTTGAACGTATTTAACAATTTTCTAAAAAGTTTTCGGAACTACTAACCTTGTACTATTTTTAAAAAATAATAATTTCCGGAATGTGCATTTTAAGGCAGATAAGAGTGAGATGCTGGTCGATATTCGAGAGTTCTAGTCAATGTAAAATATTTTTCGCGCAGTTCTGAACGTATTTAACAATTTTCTAGAGAGTTCTCGGCACTAGGAACGTTGTTTAATTTTAAAAAAATTGAAACTTCCCGGAAAGCTCATTTTAAAACAGATAAGGGTGAGACGCTGGTCGATATTCGAGAGTTCTAGTCAATGTAAAATATTTTTCGTGCAGTTCTGAACGTATTTAACAATTTTCTAAAGAGTTCTAGGTACTACCAACTTTGTGCTATTTTTTAAAAAATAATACTTTCCGGAAAGTGCATTTTAAGGCAGATAAGAGTGAGATGCTAGTCGATATTCGAGAGTTCTAGTCAATGTAAAATATTTTCGTGCAGTTCTGAACGTATTTAACAATTTTCTAATGAGTTTTCGGAACTACAAACGTTGTGGTATTAAAAAATAAAATAAACTTCCCGGAAAGTTCATTTTTGACGTGTTTAATCACCAAAACTATTGACAACACATGCTCAGGACGTAGAACTCGTCGGAATTTTACTGTATTACGCTCAGAGATTCGAAATACGTTGAGATGCTATCAAGCCGTACGAGAAGTTGGCATCTCATTTCTTTAAAACGCAGTTTTAAAGGTAAATCAACTGAACTATTGTTAAAACTTATCAAGAACTGTAGAACTATGCCGGATGCAAGTAAATTTGCAGTTTATTTGTGAGATGCTAACACTTGAGATGCTAACTTCACACACGTGAAAGACGTTCTTTTTTTCTCAGTGTGACAAACCTTTCGAAGTTCATCTTTTCTTCTGTTACAGGTATGGACCCCACTTGATCGTCGCCACTGCCACCCGCGGTCGATCACGCCCGAACCTGCCCGCGATTGTCGCGCAGGCTGTGACACGTCCAAACTCGGTGGCGGATTTGCGAGATCTCCTGGACGTCTCCCGGACGCAGTTCCAGGACTTCTTCCGAAGCGCGATCGCGAGACCAGGAATCAGGAGCTATTCACCCCACCACCCGGGGTGAAGCTCGGGCCAAACGATCCATTGGCCGGGAGGCGTGGCGATGCGATGCGCTGCAACGCGATACGCAACAAGTATTTCGGATTCTCTTCTTTTCCTCTTCTCCTCCCCTCCCACCACTCTTTCTCTCTTACCCTTTCTTTCTGTCTCTCTCTTTCACTTATACTGTTCTTCTCCCTGTATTTGTTTTCTCTCGCCATTTTTTCCCTTTCCTTTGTGTCTCTCTTTCTCTGTTTTCCTATAGAGCATTATCTTCTCTTTTCTCCGCTATAAAGTAGCATCACTCGTGTAATCATTCATGTAATGATTTTGTTAAAGCAATAGGGAAAAGTGGGGCAAGACGGGGTACTTAAGATTTAACCACATGAAATTATTACTAAATATAAAAAATATCCATCTTTCTCGAAATACTCGCAACACATTTCTCTTGTGTCACATTTCTCTATATGTTCAAGAATTGAGCCTCTGCAATCTAGACTCGCGCGCCGGGAACGCACGAGTGAAACGCGCGCGACAATGTGCGATTTTTTTCTTGAATTGTGATACAACATGCAATTGGATTTTTAATCGCAAAATTTCATGCGGTATAAAATCGCGCCTGCAATATAAAATTGTACCTGCGTGTTACTTTTAATGCGATTGACTTAATGCGATTGACTTTTGTTACTGAAAAGTGAAAAGGATCCTATTTCGAATCGAAACGTTTGATGCTTTAGTCTTTACTTATTGATGTATAGAATTAATTAACGTCAAGAATATAATTTTATTAATTTTCGCACATGACACCTTGCATTGGCCCTTATTGGCCTTACATTGTTGTTTGTCTTCGTCAGAGCCTTGCTAATTTTGAAAATATATGTATATTCGTTTTTTGTTCTCTTTTTTGCAAAATCCCTAGGAAATCTAAAAAAAACCAGAATATTTAACGCCATTATTTTATAACTGTTGCTTATAAAATGCAACTTATAACTTATGTCATATGTGTCAATGATGATTTTGCACTCCCCATTTATACTTGATTCTGCAATTTGTTAGAAAACAGCCGAAATATATGAGCAATGTGTGAACTTAATTACCCCTGCCTGTAGCGAACTTTCCCCGGTCTCTTCTATACACGAAAAAAATTAGAAAATTTTATATTAAATTTTGATGTTGCACCAAATTTTATATTAAACTATAGTGTCGCACCAACTGCGGACTATGAAGGAATTATAAGTTTAAATGCTATGGTCATATAGTAAACCATCAAAGGACTATAAGTTTAAATGCTATGGTCATAGTAAAAATTGCGTTACTTTATTGTTTTTAAAATAATGACTATAGCATTTAAACTCATAATTCCGGATGGTCCGCAATTGGTGCGACACCAGTAAAATTTTAATATACAATTTTCTCTGTGTAACTAGAAAGCACGGCGTTGCTCGAGTTTTGATATCAAGCACTGAAAAAAAGGCTTGGTGTTGTATATTGGTGAAATAGTTTCAACTAAACTTTAAGTGATTATGACGAAATAATTTGGTTAATGTTAACAAATAATGTTAACATTAACCAAATAATGTCAACATTAACAAATAATGTTAAAAAAGTTGTGGTTTTTTAAAAACGACCCAACTGGCCATATTTATTATTAATTGCACAACGTTTTGGCCATGGGTTTTGGCCCTTCTCAAGTGACAATTAAATATATTGCAAACTTTACATTGGTAATTTGTTTAAAATAAAGGTTAGGAATTATGAAGCATACAATACAATAAAAAGAGACAAACTAAAATTCTTACAAGTTTGCGCGTTAAATATAAAGTAAAAATAGTGCGGACATCGAGATGATCGAGAAAACTGCAGTTAAAAAGCACGTCCGTATCACTCCATGACTCACAGCTGAATGTTCAAAGTTAAGAAAATAAAACGCTAGTGTCAAGGTGTTATAAAAAAGAAGAAATTAAATAATAAACCTCAGTTAGAGAATTACGTTGTCCTTATTATTCTGTCATTGATCATGTTTAAATTATCCGTGTCTCTTTGTAAATTAATCGTGTCATGAAATTTCTTGATGTAAAACATTTCTATACTATAGCTACTATATTTCTTTTTTTCTGGTGTATTTTTCCTTGTGTAAAATCCCAGGTTTGCGCCAATTAAAATCGTGATCATGTGTAAGACGGTGTTTGCTAATCACGGAGTGATTACTTTCGCGCTTTTTAATGTCAGCCTGGTGTTCTTTAACCCTTGTCTGTACGTGTCTCTTAGTTTGTCCAATGTATGTCGCATTACAATCTACGCAGTTTATTTTGTAGACAACTTCGGTTTGCTCAGTATCATTCAATTTATCCTTCTCTCTTTTAATAATGCAATCAAGTTTCTTTGGCACAGTGTAGAACACTTTAAAGTCATAGCTTTTCAAAATTCTACCTATATCTCCGGTAACACCCTTAATATAATTAAGGGATAGTTATCACGTTATCCCCAGGTTTTAGCCAGGGCGGGTGATCTGTGTCGTCACTATTATTACCGCGGTTAAATAATGTTAACATTAATCAAATTATTTTGACATAATTACTTAACGTTTAGTTGAAACTATTTCACCACGCCTGGATTATTATAACCAAGTCTTTTTTTCAGTGAGAGGTCTGAAATCTGTAGGAGAGGATGTCCATGGTAGCTGGTAGCCTAATATATTTTCCGCAGAGGTCTAGAAAGTAATAATGCAAAATTTGATTCAGGCCGATCAAAGGGCTTAGGAATTAATAGGGCACATACAGACAGACATTTTACTTTATATACAAAGATTTATTTATTATTTTTAAAGTGACTTTTAAAATTTTATTACACATTTTGATTGTTTTAATTTGCATAAAATTTAAAATTACATAATATAACAAAGAAAATTTAAAATAGTGTTTGCGATATAAAATAACAAGTTTAAAAGTTATCTAATTTGATTTTTTGGTTTGCATTAATTCTTATCATACCTCGGGATTGGCTGCACCAATCTTATTCGGACTGGTCGTAATCAAAAGCTAATTGTATCGACGTTATATTTAAAAAATGTCGTTACATTTTTTATTACAGTTTTAGTTTCTGCGATATTTTAATCGAAAGTTTGTTGACGTGTAAATTTTTCTCTAAAGCTGGGTATACACTTAGCGAGAGAGAACAAACAGCGAACGCAAAGTTCGGACATTTGCGTTTGTGTTCCTCTAATTGTTTGTTCTTTTTCTCGGTTGCACCAAACACCAGAATTCGACTAGATTCCGTGTTTGCTGCATGTAGCAATTTGAGATTTTTTATTATATATGCTGAATAATGACAACCAAAGTTTCCGTTCGCTGTTTGTTCGCTAAGTGTATACCCAGCTTTATAGCACGCTCTCCGAATGTAGGGCTGTAGGGCCGGAGGTTTTATAGTGCTTTCTCTCTCAATCGTTCGAGTAAGAGGATGCACGCTATTGTGTTATTCTATCTTTATCCTTCATTAGACGTAAAAAAGGATAGAATGACGTAACAGCGCTAATCGCTCACCCCCCCCCCCCCCCCCGAATGCAGTTAATATGTATCGATTATTCCTTGCTGGGTCCTGTTCCCTGTTGCGTGTTTCATGTATGCGTATATTTACACGCCGGAGGATATCTACCTACCGACAGATGCATTATATATCAATGTATGTAGTATAATAATTGTGATATTATAAATGTTTTATTAACCTTATTTTTTTATAGCATAAATTTATGATCTACGATTTTACAAGCTCACAAGTGTATGGTGATAATGCTGCAAAAAAATTACCAGTTTAAGTGGCATATATTTTAATGGTTTAATAAAATTATTTACAGATCTGTATTCACCAAAATTTTTAGACACGTTAGCAAAACTATTCTTTTAATATGCAAAATAAAATTTAAAGTTTATATTTTAATTTAAGTATTTTTTTGATAAGCAATTTAATAACTGTTGATTTTAATCACTTAAGATATTTGTAATTTTGAACTTTAATGGCATTGTAAATTCGCGCGAATTTAACACCAGAACTATCAAGAGGGACAAAATAATCCGTTTAACATTTTTTAATAATTTATTACTTATTTTTAAAACATCTTAATTTCTGAAATTTTTCTTGATTTTTATTGAAATTAAGATAGATAATTAATTTTATTAATTTGCTTTTTCTCTTTTTCTCTCTTTTCTCTTTTCTAAGGTTTCTTTAGTAGAAATAAATATATATTAATCTCCGGTAGTTTCAGCGTTAATTAGTTAAAATTAATCAATAAAAGATTACAGCAATATAACAAAACCCGACTACGAAAGAGAAATATACCTATAATGTTCCAGAGTAAATTTCGCGAAAGGCCGTAGATAGATTGCTTAATATCGTAGATCCAAAGCAGGATTTTTATTATAAAAATAAAGAAGCATGTAAAAATTCTCTAGTAAAGTCAGAATGAAAAGTTTTTCAAAAAATAAATAATTACCCCAAAAGATTCTTCCAAGTTGCTTTAATCAGTCTCTGCTCATTAAAAACTCAATTTTGTAAATCCAGGATTCTTTTATCGCTTTTTATATTGAATTAAGGTGGTTCATGCATTTAGGTCATATGTAGTTAGCCCGGAAAATGTGATATGAAATGAAAGGTTAACGTTCCTAGAGTGTGTCTGTAAAATTTCGGATTTTTTAACCGATTGGTTCCGGAGATATATGTCCGTAAACTTTGCCAATTTAACGCGGTGGGGGTAGACCCTATGCGAAAAACGAGGCAAAAGCGCTTATGCTGCAAAAATTGCAATACTTCAAATGTACTTAAACGAACCAAAAACTGACGAAAGGATGCAATAAACATTTTGTAAGATACTGAACGAAAGCCCGAGTTCATTGACCGAACCATATAATAATAAACGTAATTTTCGATTGTCTAAATCGACAACACGGAACTGATGGCTGGACTCGAGCGGCACTAGCGGCAGCTTCACAATGTCGCACGTATCAGCTGATGCGTAAGGCGCATACTGATCTCAAAACTTTCAACGTTTACCACGTTTGTGCACGTTTGTCTCGAAACTTCCCTTACGTCGAGGCTGCTCGCTCATATTTGACAATTGTACGTAAAGGTTATATAGATCGCGGCGACAAAGACTGCTTACCACGCGTGCTGCTGACTGGTCGTGTATACCGACCATGCTCATAACTCTAGTAAAAGAAGTGACTTTTGTCTCAATATTTTAATTACGTAGAGGTCGTATAACATTAAAGATGTCATAAATAATAAATCTAATTATATGCTGATTTTTACGGACAAAAATTACACTTATTTATCACTAATAAAAATAGTTGCCTATTTGACTTGCAAGTACTGCATGAACCACCTTTTATCGCTTTTTATATTGAATTAATAATGTTCTGTTCACAGAAGGAAAAAAATTAGCCACAGTCTTACTAAATCTGATAAATCGGAGAAATAAAAATGAAGAAAATAATCATATAACACAGATTGAATCTGTTTTAAAGAAGATGCGGAAAGAAATCTCTTTATAATATTTATTATAGGTATACATAAGAATAAAATAATTTGCATATTTTAAGTACTATTTTCTATTATATTAACTTGTCAAAATCGGCTGAAGTCGTATACGAAAAAGCCTAAAGCAAAACGAGTTGAACGGTAAAAATCAATATCGTTGAACTATGAAATTCGATATCAAATGAGAGAAATGTCAAAGGGTGTTGTCAAACATATTCATTAGCCTGAAGGTATAAATTTTGCAACATCGAGGCGCGACATTGCTATTTTTTTGTTTTATTGTCAGAGGCAAACCTGATGGAGCATAACAGGATCACAATAATACGATATTGTCGATACCTTTTTACAGACATGCTGCCATGTAACGAAATGTTCCGAAATTACTCTTTGATGTCTCCAACCGCATGCTGTTGTCAGTTTTTATATTATTTTTAGCTGAAAAATACTACAAATTGTTTAATGCGTTCGCGCGCTGTGCTCTCCGCGGCGCGCGGCTGACAAAGAAACGTTTGAACTCTCCTTCGTCGATTTTGATGGGCTTTGGACATGTTTTAGAGTAGCAAAAAATAATGAACACGTATTTTTTCGGCTTCGAAGCATTTAGGGGTTGAAATAGTCCCTCGAAGAAATTCTGTATATTTAATTATGATTAAATATCTCTAAAACCGTGAGGTATATGTATGAAAAAATGTTTTACACAAAAAGGTAATTAAATGACATACCTATATCAAATATCATACGGTAATTAAATAATTGCTGTAATCGCGTTAGATTTTTTTAATCTCATATTTTTTAATATACTCCCACCCTTTAATGTTGTTTTTGAGAATTCCGAAATTTTTATAAGGACCAAAATTATAGACAATTTTATGCCGATTCCATCCAACCATACATAATAAAAGTAATTTCCGAAATTGCATTTCTTAAATATGAACGAGACATGCCGCGTTATATGTGCCGCACCATAAAATAAGGATTCGCACTGCGCTGTCACGCTTGTGCCTGGTACTTTCATTAACGTATTCTGCGTTTTTAAGATTGCAAAATAGCAACAAATACCTATAGATTCCTAGTTATATACATAGATATATATAGCGTATATTGTATTTCACAGTGATAATATTTGATATATATGAGAGAATAATACGTCATTAATATGTGTGTGTAATTACAATTTTTTAAAAAATTTATTAGTTTCAGATATATACCTACAGAATAAAGAAAAAAATACCTTTAGAAAAAACTTTTTCTTTTTGACGAAAATAGAAAAATAAATAGATTTCAGTGTACAAGCGTAATATGTATTTGTGGCGAGATAAACATAAAGAAAATGAAGAAAAAAATACCTTCAGAAAAAATTATTTTTCTTTTTAACGGAAATTAAAAAATAAATAAATTTCAGTGTACAAGCGTGATATTTGTGGCGGGATAACCATAATAATTTGTTTATGGTGCAAGAAAATATTTTGCACATTTTTTTCACAATTATCTCTGCGATGAATATGCACTATAAATAATATATATTCTTTTTTGTTTTTTATTTCCGATAAGTAATATAAAAGTACGTGCCTACTTATTTTTCACTAAACGCACAGAGAGAGGGAACAAAAATATATTTGCCTCCAAAACGAGAAAAACCGAAAATTTGCGTGCATCACATATAACATGGTTTATTCCATTATAACAAAATTCACTCTTCGAGAGCGCGTGGATTTAATCCTGCTTCGCTAATGCGCTCCGTCAGCAATTCTTGGCCTGTGATCGTGACGAGGGCGTACATTTATCTTTTGCCCTTTCATTTCTGAATTAGGTATTCATGACCGAGTTACGACCAAAACAAGGTGTTGCTCACTCAGGGTAAACGGTTATATTGTAATAGGGATAAGACGCGATAATTCGTAACAAACTTTGTTTGAGTGACCCATGAACCGTAATGTCGCATAACCGTACAACAGATCAATAATTGATTAGGGAGAGCTCCCCTAGTCCCCTCGCAAGCGCCTGCTAAGGAGAGTCCCGTGCCATGCTGGATCGGCGCGCTGTCATTTCAAAAATGATAAATTCATATGAAGATTCAATGAGACTACGTCAATCTGTAAAGTTTTTTCATGCCTAATCAGGGTCTGAATATTTAAGTTTAACATCAATAAGTATCTGTTTGATGTTAAATTAGATGAGATATCTGCCGTTTGATTAAAAACTTTCTAAAATTCACTTTTTTATATCTGATTTAGTAGAAGTTTTTTATACTTCTTTTCCTTAAAGAAAGGAAGTATAAAAAACAAAAATCTGTTTCGACAAAGTTGTTCGAAATTTGAACAGATAGATAAATTACAACAATAACTAACAATGACTTTATTAACAATAATTAATAAAAAAATTTATTACCTATATAATAGATATAATTTAGTGTTACTTCATTCAGTAGTTTTTGTTTACTAAAATTAGGTTTTTCAATTAATATCTCGTTTCTTAAGATAAGATTCAATGAGACTATGTTAGTCTGTAAGGTTTTTTTACGCCTAATCAGGATCTGATTATTTAAGTTTAACATCAATATCTGTCTGATGTTAAATTAGATGAGATATCTATCGTTTGATTGAAAACTTTCTGAAATTCACTTTTTTATATCTGTTAGTAAAGAAAGGAAGTAAAAAAAAAATCTGATTCAACGAAGTTGTTCGAAATTTCATTAGTTTTTATTTAAAAAAAAAATCAAAATCAATTTAAATTTCGAGACTGTAGCCTTTTTTGAAACATGAAGTTTTATTCGGTCCCACTGTGCGTCGGCCGAGCGAAAAGGCAAGGGGAGAGAAGTATAGACGTACATAGCTTTCGAAAATCGCCTCAAAAATGCAAATAATTTGGGCCACTGGTCGCGTACGTTATCTTATGCGAAGAACTCTAGCAGAGTAACCACTAATTGTAAGTATTGTCGTGCTACATTGCTAATGTTCGCGAGCGACCGCGAGCGCGAAACGAGTAATACGCAAGGTTCCGAAAACAAAAGGGGATACAAGCAATTAAGCCTCGACTCACGAATCTGAATATTCAATAAACTCTAATTGTCTAATTTATTTTAAATCTTATACAATTAACAAGTATACAATGTATAAATATACGCAGGTCGCGCGATGACTCGGTTACGTGAATCGCAAGCACCGAGAATACGATCGATTGCCGCGCGGCATAATATTTGCGGAACTCCCGATACGTTAAGCTGGCGCTACACTATAATATGCGCGTTTTTGCGAATATTCATGATTCGTAATTTGTAATTTTTATAATATTCGTAAATATTGTGGATAAAAAATTCATCAAAAATTACATTAAATTTTCTCGGCAAATTTTTGATAAATTTTGCATCCACAATATTTACGAATATTATACAAATTACGAATCACGAATATTCGCGAAAACGCGCATAGTGCAGCGCCAGCTTTACATAAGCGTGGATCTGTCGCTGAATTAGGTACCTACACGTTGCGAGAATGGAGAATTCGCTTCTCTCAATCAATCGTAGACACCCGGCATCGATGCCGTTAGACTGCAAATGAGTGGCCTGGGAGGTGCGGAGACTCCGGGTTTTAATCTCTCGGTTTCGAGAAGATTCCTGAGTCTTCGCACCCCTCGTCACAATATTTGACTAATGAGATGGCAGCGGTCGATCCGCTGTTGTTGTCGCTCTTCCTCTGTCTCGAGCGTCGTGGTCGTGAACATGCAGAGAAATGCTCACACGTTCCACGGTGTCAAGAGTATATAAAGAATGCACAATTTTAAGCATTTTCATCTACCATGGACAACGATTTGGGCAATTTACGCGCAATCGAACGAGGTGTGCTGAGTGCGGAAACAGAGGAGAACGCTGACAAAGGCGGTGCAGAAAACGCGCGTGCCGAAATTCCGCGAAAGCCAAATGTCAAATGCTTAGAAATGCCAAGCTCGCGAGAATATAACGCGACAATTATTCCGCGTGATTTGACTGATTTCATCATTTCTAGGGTTCGATTCTTGAATTTATTTGAAAGAGAAATGCGAAAATTCCGCGCTTACAGAAAAGTTACAAGTTGATTGGCTCTCGTATGGCTTTTTAGTCGATCAACTTGCAACATTTCTGTAAGAGTAGAATTTGCGCATACGTTAGGGCTCGGACAAACGAGCGGACACGCGGCGCGCCGCGTGAGATAGGGAGAGAAAGAGTACGAAACCGCTCGTGTGTCCGAGCTCTTACGTTTCTCATTCGAATAACGGATTTGTAATTTATTTTAGTTACATTAATCATTCTGCTCTTACAATACACAAATAATATTTAAGATTGTTAATACGAATAATAACACATGATGCGTGTACATACGTCGTCTATTATGTGTATCGCGCATTTTTCCTTAGAAATACATACGAAATACTTAGAAATACATAATTCAATTATCTACAATGAATTGCTCGGACACGATTCGCAGAATCCCCCGGCACATGCGAATGCATACATATCTGTACAAACAGGACAATACACGCCTCGATAAGCACGGGACAAACAAACACGTACGTGGTTGCGTAGGATGGAACGAAATCTCGTGTCGTATTATTGTTTTCTCCCGTCTTATTATTGCTTTCATGCTCGGACGAGCAATATCCTCCAAGTTATTAATTACATCCGATACCTTTTGACGGTGTTGCCGCTTGTCTGACGTATCCTTATGAGATACGTGCACTCCTTGCAATTTAACGATCGTATATTCCCTTACCTCGTCCCGCCTCGGGAACGTCTCTCGATTAAATATAACGGCTTTCTTATATACATTTACGCATCTTACTTCTCGAAGTCGCGACATTCCCTTCTTTTGCATTACAATCAAATCCATTCTGAATAACTCATTAAGAAGACTGCAATAAATCGCGCAGGCGAGTCACGCTTCTTTTCGCGCCCACGTTTACCCTCCCGCCCGCGCCGTCTCATCAGATCTGCATCTGGTAGCTCGTTTTAATCTTTTCATCTTTTAAAATCGAAGAGTCCGGAATTAAATAAATCACATTTCTCGGATATTTTTCATGGCGAATCCCGCAATCACGCGAAATGACATACACTCACATCTAGTATGCGTGAGCGCACATTGAACATAACGCAGAACGCAGACCTGAAAATACAGACGATTTACAGACAGAAACGAAATAGACAGAAAGACGTACAAATACGTATATGTACAATCACACATATATATTTAAACCTAACTCGAGGTCATGGACATGTGCTATTTAATGGGTACGCCGTAGATTTTGTAATAAATACTCCTTTTTTAGATTCGTAACAAATAAACTTATGTAGGTTCGTAGCAAATAGCTGTCCTTTAGATTTATTTATTACATATCGAAGATATAAGTCCTTCAATGTATAGAATCGCGAGCACGGTGAAGAAGATTATACATTATCGGGCATGCTGAAATAAATCGAAAACTCGTTGCAGGAAATCGTTAGATCTCCTTTGTACTGAATTCTGATCAATGCATCATTAACCGGCATTGATATGTATATCCGATATTAAAGCCTTTCGATACTTCTCTTAAATATGTATATGATTTTTCCCGCAACATTTCTGTTTTGCTCTATTAGAAAACATAAATTCCGTTGGCAAATTATAAATAAAATACTTTTCCGCCATATTAGCATAGATAGCATTTCAATTGTGTGTATAATTTAAGATTTAAAAATGTATGTTATATAGAAATTTGTACAATATTCTCCAACATATTGTATAAATACGCTTCCAAATATTACTTTTATTACGACAAAGCTAACACAAAAGAAATCAGACTTCTTACATAGTCGAATCAGTCATTTCGCGTAGGGAAGACCGGGGTTAGAAACAGATTGAGTGGCATATTCTTCTCTATGGTATAGGTTGCCCCTATCATGTTAGTCGGGTGTAAAAGCTCGTTGCAAAGACATCGCACGTGATATTTACAAACACTTTTTAAAAATTGGACGTGGTGAGTAAATTTTTCTTGCCTCTATTTTTGTTGTTTTGTTGGTTTTTGGAATTACTAGTCGTAAACTCTCTTTAGTCATAAGAAATATTATAGTTTTAGATAATTTTTCCTGTATTTATATAGTCAACCGTCATTGCAACATAGTTTATAAATATAATCTTCTTTATCCAAAATGACCGTTCAGGGTGAGTTGTCTCAAACACGTATTTGAGCCGTTAAAAAGTTTATGAAATTATTACAAAGTTTATAAGAATTATTATTCTTTTATTTACTCTAAGTTTATGAGAACTGTTACAAAATTTATGACGAGGTTTATGAAAATTATTAATTTTTCATTCAATGATTGTTTAATTCATGCTGCGATATATTATTAAGTTAAATCTACAAAAAACTCACTAATTTTAATAAAACATTAAACAGGAACTATTTTTAGTATGTTCCTCTACATGAAAGATACATGACAACTAATCCAGAGTCATTGTAACAACCAACCCTGGGTATGTCGTCACATTTGCACAACTTTGCTTAAAAATAAATAACTTTTTTGTGTATAAATATACATATAGGGATATAATATTTTTTTTATACCTAAAGGATGTAGCTACATTATAAAGTAGTATATGATATTATAAAATATTGCAAATATTTTTTTTAAAAATTAGTAGATATTTAAAAAGTGTGACAACATTCCCCGGTCTCCCCTATTTGCGAAGAACGTGCAAAATACATTCTCTATAGGTATATGATGTCCTGGGTTCTGGGTTCCCCCGCCTGGCATTAATATTTATTTCATAGACCGAGATACGACCGAGAGTGAAAGAGCGGGCTACTGCACTTCGCGGATTTCATGTACGGCGTACATTGTATACGCGTACGCAACAGATAAATGTTGTAAATTGTAAATATTTATTCAATATAAGTATCGATCGGTGAGCTCGGCAAACATAGGGTAACTCCGGTATATACGCCGCACATAAGAAAAACTTAATTTATGAAATACTATTTACTATAATGTTTAAGGCAAATAAATTATACCAATAAAAACTTTATATTGTCTACTACTATAAAAAAAATTATAAATATGAAATATTTATTCTTTGTATTTAACAAAAATAAACTTCTAGAAACCCTTGCATTTTTGCCATATATCCCATAGGAGTGGGATATATGTATAACATTCATGGGTAGGATACATTATAAAAAATTACAAATAATGTTTATAAATAAGGCAATAAAATGTCATAATAACTTATAAAATGTGTGTAAAAAGTTTATTAAGGTATAAACAATGCTAAACAAATTATAAACTGAAAGATTTTAAAAAGAAAATAGACGACCAATAGATGCATTAAAGGTTATTGTTATATGATCCACAAAAGAAGGAAAAAGGACACACATGCTGTTTTCCGACTACAGAGTGTCTGTATTACTGTGCAGGCATAAATCCCGCACGTTAAAAATGCCGTATATCCCAAACAGGTGGGATATACAATTAAGATATCAAGCTAAACAAAGAATAAAAGAGCTATGCACTTGTATTTTACTGCATTCCATCCTTTATTATCCTTCTACACTTATGTATCATAAAATAACCATTAAACCCTTTACATTCCTTACAGTAATCATTTTACGTAGGTCGTGATATATGATCGCGCTATTTACTACATTAAGAAATCGATTCAATTCACGACGGTTTTGTTAATATTAACAGTAAAAGACTGAAATTACAACACAATACTAATATGGCACAAAGGTACATAACAGAGTGATTGCGATCAAATTACCTTCATTCCTTCTATTTTTTTCTGACTTCTGCGGCGCAAATTCCCGCGCGGCGTAAATACCGGAGTTGCAAATACCCTATCTCGACTGTTTCGTGCAGAAGTTTTAGAGAATAATGAACACGCGGAAAAATGCGGAAGACGCAGGAAATAAGCACGTAGGCTAATATAGGACCACGTAAAGTAAGGGTGGAAATTGATTCATTTTGAACAACGGACATGCAATACGATAATGCGTTGTAGCTGAATTCGGAAGTCACGTCGCGCGATGAGTTGTCTGAAAGCGCGAACAATTAAACCGTCGCGTTTAACACTGTTTGATAATATATTGTTTCAAGAATTATAAGTACATTTATAATAAAATGTAATAGAATAAAAGTATATTTTATAATATTATATAATAACAATGCAATAGATATTCTTTTATATAAGAATTGCAAAAAAATAAATTTTTTACAAAATTATTTTTTGTGGTTAAATACAGGGTGTCCGTCCATAAATGTCCGAGCAAATATCTCACAACTGATTAAAGTTATAAGAAAATTATAAAGAGAAAGTTGCACAGTTTTTAACCCGCAATAAATCGCATGTAACAAAATTTTTTTTACTCGTAACCTTTTCAAGTTGAGAAGATTATAATCGTTTTGCTTCCTCATAGAGGAAGCTTTGTTTTCATAAAAAAATTTTCTTTTTAGTTGCCGCTGCCAATGTGTTTAGAGTGTTCTAAAACGTCGAAAAATCGCAATTTTAAAAAATGTCCGTATGTGTGTATGTATGTGCCAAACCGAAATTTTTATAACTCCAGAACTGATCAACCAAATCTTAACAAATTATATATGAAATAGAGGTAGAAAAGACTGAAGAATATAATAGAATTAGAGAAATTGCCAATATTTTAAAATTTTAACCTTTAAGGGCTACATCTCAAGTCTCAACAATTGAGACTTTTCATAAATTGAAGGTTTTTTGACAATTTAGTATTAATTTTTGGCAATTTTTCTAATTCTATTATATTCTTTAGTCTTTTCTACCCCTATTTTATATATAATTCATTAAGATTTGGTTGATTGGACCCAGCTTTATAAAGCTTCTATGTATGTACGAATTCTCCGAAATTCAAATGTGTGTAACAAGAGAACTGATCAATCAAATTTTAAAGAATTATATATGAAATTGGGGTAGAAAAGACCTAAGAATACAATAAAATTAAAAAAAATTGCCATATAATAAAAAATGTGTGTAAATTAGAAACTTGCGCATTGCTTCTTATGTACGGATTCCCCAAAATCTCAAACGTCTGTATCTCAAAAACTAATCAACCAAATCTTAAAGAATTATATATTAAATAGGGGTAGAAAAGACCTAAAAATATAATAGAATTCGAAAAAATTGCCAATATAATAAAAAGTGTGCAAATTAGAACTTTTGCAAATTGTCCTATGTACAGTTTCTCCGAAATTTTAAAAGGCTATAACTCAAGAACAAATTAACAAAATATTAATGAATAGTATATAAAATAGGGGTAGAAAAGACTGAAGAATATAACAGAATTAGAAAAAAGATTGCCAATATAATAAAAAGTGTGTAAATTAGAGCACATTGCTTCTTCATAATTTTATAATTTGATCATTGAATTTGGCGATAATTGGTAAAGATGTTCTTTTTTAATAAAATTTGGAATTTTTGGAAAAATGTTCGTGGTTGCTCTAACTTCCGCAAATTTTGAGATATCGGGCTATTTCTAATTCTTTAAATTATTTTTGGTATTCTCGGCTGTTTAAAAAAAAAAGAGGAAAAGAGAGGTAAAGAGAAACAGGAAATGAATAAGAGAAAAACAAAAAGAAAGACAGAGATAGAAAGAAAGAGAAAGAGAAATAAGGTATTTATTGTAAACATAAATAATAAATAATATGTATTTTTGGGTAAATATATAGAGAAAAGTCCCCGATTATATTCACTAAACAGCGGCTAAGTCCAACACCAAAATTAATTCACAGAGACTAAGTCCCAACTCGTTTATTCGTATAGGATATGAGCACTGCTTACGCTTTCGCTGATTTCCGAAATCGAATACGCGCGGCCCCTCGCCTTTATATACCCTAAGCTCGATGGGAGGAGAAAAGCGATTATAAATCATTAAGCTGTCACCTTACTCACAAATTAATAAAGCTACGTATTTGAAACTTAATCGCTGGCTTAAATTATTGATTTACGTTCACATTTTGTAACTAACAATTTGTTATAACCCTTCTTTCTATTAGAATTATTATATGAGTTTTTATAACAGCGAATTCGCGCGGTACGGCGATCGCGTTCCTATATCTCGTTGTTAATCACATTCCAGAATTATCGATCGCATTCCATAGCGCCCAAATATCATGTTTGTCGAATAATAAGTTCGCACGAAATTATTATTATAGTTAGTTGAGCTAAATTATATTCTCAGGTTATAATCTTAACACAATTCACCATTTTAAACGATGACTTTTACAGATTACGCGGGTGTAGCGGCCGTCGAGTTCGCTATCGCGCAGTTTCTCGGCGGGCGGCCGCGAGTTTGTCGATTTAGAATACTTATTACCCTAACTTAATTATAAACAAATTTAAACTATAGATTACATTTGCAATTGTTAATCGATTTATAAACGATGTTAGTATTTTCTTAGATTACAATTTTAGCATGACTGATAATTTTAGTGGTACGCTTTACAAAGGTGAGTTACGCGGTTTCGCGGGCGTCAGGCTCGCCATCGCGAGTTTCTCGCTACGGTTATAAAATCGAGGCGAGCTGTCGGCTCGTCGCGAAGCCGCGCTCAACGCTGAGTAATTATTAATTATTTTTAATTGACGAGTTTTATAAAATTAATAAGAACAATCAATTTTACTGTACGTTTTAGAAGAGTGAGACTGGCAAATAATGCCGATTTAACAATACGCATAATTAGGGCTGAATTGAATAATAGTTCTCTTAACATAAAAGGGGGGAATCGTCGGCGACGTGATCGAGGCATTGAGATCGCTTGTGGAGAAGAAAGCATGTCGGGAAAATCAATAAGTGAATGTAAACGAGTCTGCGCGAATTCCGCGAACGCGCCCCGTTAATCAGAGCGTGCAGGCCGGCGCGAATCACGTTGGACGTAACACGTGTTTCCGCTCGGCCCGGTGACCATCAATATCGCTGCTCACAAACACATACACTCTCATTCGCGATAATACTTAAATTTCACAATCACACCGTTTTTGCACTCGATCTATCGAATTACTCTGGGAGAAATTTTGACCGTTTTTTCTACAGTTAAGCAACTTAACATTTTAGTTAGTGCCCTTAAGTGAAAATATCTTTGCGTAACTGAATATCGACAGAAAAAAATTCAGAGAATTGACTGGTATAACTTAAAAATCTTTGAAATAAATAGAAAACTAATTGCGATTTTTAGTTACACGCGCAAATTAGGGTTTCAAACAATCCAAATATAATTTTATTACTAATGAGATACATTTACTTCGCCAGTGTATAAATAACCAATTAAATTTCTTAATCGACGAAACTGGCACTCCTGACGGTCACAATCGTCAGGACACTTTAGACCAAGATTCCGGTCCTTCTATCAAAACGCTTAAATTTAAGCAACTTAAATTAATTTAAGTTGCTTAAATTTAAGTTGCTTAAATTAAGTTGCTTAAATTTAAGCGTTTTGATAGAAGGACCGGAATCTTGGTCTAAAGTGTTTCTGACGATTGTGACCGTCAGGAGTGCCAGTTTCGTCGATTAAGAAATTTAATTTGGTTATTTATACACTGGCGAAGTAAATGTATCTCATCGTGTTTGAATATACACCGTAAATATCGGTGTTCCATCTTATGATTGTTTAGATGTACTATTGCGATAAATATTACCACATGCCCCGGTAGTCGAATTGGTTAAGACACCCGAACGGAATGCGGGAGATTCCAGGTTCGAACCCTGGCTGGGGTAATATTTTTCGCAATAGTTTTTACAGTGATTTTAATATTAAATCGATATCGATTTAATTAGGGAAGGGAGAGGGAATTTTTCCATCTTAATTTAAGTTGCTTAAATTTAAGCGTTTTGATAGAAGGACCGGAATCTTGGTCTAAAGTGTCCTGACGATTGTGACCGTCAGGAGTGCCAGTTTCGTCGATTAAGAAATTTAATTTGGTTTATTACTAACCGTGGGCCCCAAAGTGGGTTGCTTAACCGTCTCTTTTTTCCCATAGTACGTCCGAGTGGCTCTAATCCGCGAGATTTGCGCCCTACAAAAACCGCCGGACGTAACAACTGCTGACCGCGGTAGGATTCTGACTAAAACGATCGAGATAAAAACACGGAATGTGCTTGCGACGGCCAACGCGTCCGTAACGTACGAGACGAACAGACACCTGTCGCGACCCGCGACATATTGTCGTCCTATAACAATCACAGCAAATTGCGACGTGGCTCGATCTTATAATTATCTCGCGAATGAATGTAATTATCGGAAGTCTTGGTCTTAAAATTATGCTACGAATAATATGACGCGATTTATTTTCTGCGACATTCTTTATAGGAAAACAGACCAAGACCAATATATACCAGTTGAAATAAGAACTAATTAATGAGAGTGTAATGTATTTCACTGCAAAATACTAAAATTTTATTAAAATAAAAAAATAAAATTATGTCTAATATTAATCAAGTCTTCACAAACAATATTTGAAAACAAGAAAATACACAACGCCCACACTTAATTTTAATTCTCCTGTCAGTATTTCATTCCTATTTATAGACACGCTTGTATGCATTTCATCATCGCGAGGATCCGTACTTAAATTTTTCCGGCCGGCTTTTCCGGCATGTTAAAAAATCCGTGATATCTCAACTACATGAGTTGTATATGTGTGTATATATGTTATATACATATGTTAAAGAAATGCTACTTACAAGCGCGACAACCGGATGTTGAAGGTTCTGCAAACGAGCCGGAAGCCATCTCAATTATTAATGTCTTCGTGTGCTGCGATCCCATCTGACGGCTGTCGAAAGCGACTGTCGCTGAGCTGAGCTGCGATGTCGACGACGGGATACTTTGATCTCGATGTCTCCCAAATGTCTCGCCGAATAGACTTGATGAGTACGGCAGCGCAGACGAGCCAGCTACTCGGCACAGTGCCGGTTTATATCCTTTTGTTGACGTCTGCGCTCACACGTAACCTTCTTTCCATGCAGCCCCGCACTAACTTCTTCTTCTTATTTTAGTTAGTGACCTCGATTCCCTATAGGGCTCGATACGGCTAGCGCGCGGTCAAACCCCCGCACTACCATTTGATAAGCTCTGGAGCACACTCCTTCCCCTCTCTCTCTCTCTCTCTCGCTCTTACTCTCGCTCTTTCGCTCTCGCTCTCGCTCTTTTCCCTCTCCTCTTCCTCTCTCACCCTATATTTTTTCTCGTCTCTGCAGAGCTGCCTTTCTCTCTTATACGACAGAACCTAATAAATAATTTTTGACTATAATAAAAGAAAATTCAAATTTATTCCACTTATTTGTTCGTCGTCTATTGATTAATTTGATAGCTTACTTTAACTGAGATTTACGATATTTTAATTTGCATTTAATATAGCCAGCTTTTTATTGTTTACAAAGAAAGCCCGATGTAGACAGTTTAAAGCTTTCGAATCTATAATTAGTTTTAGCTCTTGGAAGTTATAGTTATTAGATTGAGTTGGACTTGCGTATTATAAAGTAAAAAATTAAACGTCCAATATGCTT